>SJYX01009961.1:203225-213367 GCA_006410675.1 Oreotragus oreotragus | reverse complement strand
GCCAGGCCTCCCTGTCCATCACCAACTCCCGGAGTTCCCTCAGACTCACTTCCATCGAGTCCGTGATGCCATCCAGCCATCTCATCCTCTGTCGTCCCCTTCTCCTCCTGCCCCCAATCCCTCCCAGCATCAGAGTCTTTTCCAATGAGTCACTCTTCGCATGAGGTGGCCAAAGTACTGGAGTTTCAGCTTTAGCATCATTCCTTCCAAAGAACACCCACTTATTTTAGTTGTCTTTAATTTCTCTCAGTTTTTGGCATTAAGTCTTGCACAGCTTTTGTCAAATTTACCCCTAAGTATTTCTCATTTTTGATAACATACCGTTTTTAAAGAATTATATCAGCAAAATACTGCCAGTTCAGGCTGAAAGGGACAGAGACAGTGAAAAAATGAAAAGAAGGTTTTGCACTCCTAGAATTCTGCTGGTAGGGAGCAAGCTGATAAAACGGCTCAGCACAAATATGTGCTTCCTTTCATTATTTTCTAAAGTAATTGACTAATTTTTTTATTGAAGTATAGATGAATTTACAATGTTGTGTTAATTTCTGATGTACAGCAAAGTGAGTCAGTTATACATGCAGACACACATATATACACATACATGTGTATATACACATTCTTTTAATATATTCTTTTCTACTATGGTTTATCATGGGACAGTGAATATAGTTCTGTGTACTATACAGCAGCACCTTGTTGTTTATCCATCCTATATATAATAGCTTACATGCACTAACCCCAACCTCCTACTCCCCCCTCCCTCTTGGCAACCACAAGTCTTTTCACTATGTCCGTGAGTCTGCCGCTGTTTCATAAACAGGTCCATTTTTGTTATATTTAGGTTTCACACATAGGTGGCATGGTATTTGTCTTTCTCTTTCTGACTTACTTCCCTTAGTGTAGATGATAATCTACAGCATCAGTGTTGCTGCATATAGCATTGTCTTGCTCTTTCTTATGGCTGAGTAGTATTCCATTGTGTGTGTATCTTACATCTTTATCCATTCATCTGTTGATGGACATTTAGATCGCTTTCATGTCTTGGCTATTGTGAATAGTGCTGCTGTGAACATTGGGCTGCATGTATCTTTTTGAGTTATAGTTTAGTTTGGATATATGCCCAGAAGTAAGATTGCTGGCTCATAGTGTAAGTCTATTTTTAGTTTTCTGAACAAATACCATACTGTTTTCTATAGAGGCTATACCAGCTTACATTCCCACCAACAGGGTAGAGGGATCAGGAAGGGTAGATTCTTGACATCTAGTTGGAGAAAGCATAGCAACACTTTCACCTGAAGTTTATTTGGAAAGTGGAAAATGATCGTAGTGAACTGGGTATTTGGGCTAATGAGATTTCCACCCAGATTGTTGAAGGTGCTGCCTGGTTTCTTGTTGCTTTCTGCAAAATGCTAGAGGAGAGAGATAAGGTAAAGCAAAGACTTTTTTAAAAGGAGAGATAGGACTTGCTGTTTATGAAGATCCCCACCTCTCCAGATAGGAAATAATGTTACACTTTTATAAGAAATAAATTCTGAGCCAAGATCCAGGAATCTCTCGGGAAATCATGGTCTAAAGATGAAGCTGAGGGATTTCCCTGGAGGCCCAACAGTCAAGACTCCACATTCCCAGTGCAGGATGCCTGGGTTTGAACCCTGGTCAGGGAATTAGATCCTACATGCTGCAACTAAGACCTGGTGCAGCTAAATAAAAATAAAATAAAATAAATAAATGTTAAAAATCTGAAGCTGAGGGGAGGTATGACCATGAAACCCTGTCTTAACACTTCAGGAAGGTCAGCAGTGGTGCCTGAATGTCACACTGTACCTCTAAACACTTTAAGGTTGTGACTCACGAGGAAAGTCATGAGTGGGACACGATTCTGGAAGAGGTGACACGTGACACCAAGAGGGATGTATGGAATGCTAAGAATTTACAGGAACTGCCAGGAGAGTAGAGTTTGTGGCTGAGAACACAGACTATGGTTTAAATTCTAGTTCTGCCACTTACTGGCTACGTGACATTGGGACATGATATTTGTCTTTGCTCCTTGATTTTCTTCAGCAGTAAGATGGGGATCATGGGACATCCATCATAGACTTGCTGTGGGGTTTAATTGGCTTAACACATGTAGGCATCGAGAAGCATGCCTGATACATGTGGGAGTGCAGGCTAAGTCACTTCAGTCAGGTCTGACTCTTTGTGACCCTATGGCTATATCCCACTAAGCTCCTCTGTCCATAGAGACTGTGATAAGTAAGTGAGTTACTGTAAGATGTAATGGAAAAACCTGAACTTTTTGGCCTGCCCAATATTTAGGGAAGGAGAAGTGAAAAAGCTGTAATTCTTACAGCAAAGCTGAATGTGGCCTAAGTTATAATTTCGGTGACAAAAGAAACTATAGCCCTAATTTACTGTCAGAGGCTATAGAGGCTATCCCATGGTGTTTAGACATGGCAAAGACCCAGAGGCCGATGTGAGAGTGGGTCCTTGAGCTGTTAATTTGCAAGTGGCAAACCAGTAACACAAAGAGCTAAAAAGTGAAAAGGAGAGAGATTCCCTATGGTCTAAGAACACTTAGCATCAGATAATCAGAGCTAGAAGAGGTCTTTATGAGTTTGTCCAATAGTATAGATTTTGTCAGAGGAAAAAGCTCAGAGAGGAAGCCACAGAGCTACTAGTGGCAGAATTTGACCCAGCGCTGAGAAACCCACAGTTTCCTGGTGCCTCCAACACAGAGTGGGCATCAGTACCACCCGCCCTCTCTGTACCAGTCTAGGCAGGGCCTAGTCAAAAATGACTGGTACTTATTGTAAGAGAAGAGCTGAAATGAAAATAAGTGTTAATTCTATTTTTTACACTTTTAACTATCATTTATTAAACACTTGCTACATGCTAATCACAACTGCATGAGGAGAAACCATTTTTGACCAAGAAAAATTTTGACAGTCATATAGATCAACCTAAGACATTATTTAATTATGATAAAACATTATAAAGTACATACTATTATTAGCCTGATTTTATAGATGAGACAGAGACACAGAGAGACTGGCTTATCCAAGGTCACACAGCTGGTAGGTGATGGAGCCAGTTTACAATTTCAGGAGGCCTGATGTGGGCTGCAGTCCATGGGGTCGCTAACAGTCGGACAGACTGAGCGACTTCACTTTCACTTTTCTCTTTCATGCATTGGAGAAGGGAATGGCAACCCACTCCAGTATTCTTGCCTGGAGAATCCCAGGGATGGGGGAGCCTGGTGGGCTGCCGTCTATGGGGTCACACAGAGTCAGACACAACTGAAGTGACTTAGCAGCAGCAGCAGCAGATTTCAGAGCCCATGCTGTGAAGCCCTTTTCCAGACACCAGTATGAATGTGCCCACAGTCTCAGGAGGCTGGTCGGGCACCTGGGCCCTACCCTGACCCCCTGGAGTTAGGAAACCAGCTTCCCTTGGGGAATTAAATCAGCCCAACCTCCTGGGGCCTATTCAGAAAAAGCACATACTGGCTCAGCCTTGTGATCTCATGCCGGTGGGGCTTTGAGACAATGGAACAACTTTCAGCACCAGGCATCACCGTGGAGACAATGTGCTTCTCCAAACACCAACCCCCAGAATAACAAACACGGCTGACTTCCACAGCATCGAAGTCTAAATATTGAAGCGGCGCATCCGTGCCTTGCCACGTGTGGTGATCTTTTAGTGGAAAAAAGTCGGCAGTTCCTATTGTCTGGATTCCCCAGGGGGAAGATCTGAAGCTGTTTCTCTAGCTCTGCAAGACTTCTGCCGCCTCTCTCGAGACCCCAGTCTGAAAGACGGCTTGTTTGATGTAAGCCAGGCTGGGGGACCCCTCCACATTCCACTGTGATCCTTACTGACCTAGAGCAAAGTAAAAAAGTCAGGACGATACGGAGAAGTTTTCCTAAAGCTGAAAGTATTCTAGTTGCAGAGCCCTGTTTATGCCGCTCAGCATCCTTTTTGTGGCTCTTGCACTCTGCTGCTCTGTCCATTTCTCGGCACTCACCAGCTGCCTCCTCTTGTGTGTACTCTGCATCCCAGAGGTGCTCATCATTCTCCAGCCCCAACTCTGCTTCATGACTTCAGTCCTCACTGCTCACTGCCCCGTCCCCTCAGTATTTCTTTGCTCACATTTTGCTCACATATTTCTAGAGAGAATCTGGTTAACTTCATGCTCCTCTTACACCAGACCATGTCATGCGTTGCTGGCCAGCCCACCAGCCAGCTGCCTTTGGGCCAGATGGCTAACACTGGTTCAATCAGCTGGCATGGCTCAAAACACAATTGCTCTTTGAGCAGGTAGCAATAGTGGGCCAGTTCCCCTTGAAAAGGGCTTAAAGGGCAGGTTTAATGATTGATATGGATGGCATGAAGTCCAATTTGGAGATTTTGCACCAAAGTTGAATTTGCAGTTCTCCAGTTAGGAAGGTTTTGGAGTCATGGAATGGGAAGGTCCACCTGAAACACACAAGGGACTCCAGAGCATTCTGGCTCTGGGAGATGTAGCCAGGGGAGGACTCACACCAAATGGTCAGGATTTAACCCAAGGGAGTGGTTGCTGAGGCAGAAAGGAAGACACAGATTCAGACATGATTTGGAAGAAAATAAGTAAGTGTTGGTGAAAAATTGGGTATCAGGAACGAAGAAGATAGATAGATGGTAGCATCAGTCGCTGAGCCAGAACATAGGAGAACATGGTTTGGGGAGATGAAGGAGAAATGGCCAGTTCCATTCTGACTTGCTGAGATGTGAGACATCTTGCTGGGTTTACCAATAGGAAGTTGGCTGTTCAAGTGTAAAGTTTAGAAAAGAAGTCTGAGTTAAAAGGAGAAGTGTGAGGAACTTCAGCATGTTGGTGGTTCAAACCCTGGAGAGGATGATTTCACCCCGGGAGAAGTGGAGTGCATAACTGGTGCTTGACAAACGTTTGTTGGAGAAATGAATGAGCTGGCCGGGTCTTGGGATCTACTCATGTTTCACTCCTTTCCAGGTGACAGAGTAACTCAGTGAGACCTTGCACTGGAAAAGCAAAATGGTGAAAGGAAAGAACGTGGGCTTGGAAGGCAACACCACGTTTAATGGCAGATTGCAACTTACTAGTTGTGTGCCTTCGGGCTTCATCCTTAACCTCTTAGAGCTTTAGTTTCTTCATCTCAAAAAGGGTATAATGATAATTACCTCATCAGGCTGTCGAGAGGATTAAATAAGACAGGAAGATTAGGGCTTCAAGCACAGGGTTTGGGACATATAGTTGGCACTCAACAGAGGTTTCAGACTCCAGCCTCCCCCGAAGGAAGCTTTGAAATACCAAAGACCATTCTGCTGCTGCTGCTGCTAAGTCGCTTCAGTCGTGTCCAACCCTGTGCGACCCCATAGACGGCAGCCCACCTAACAGAGATTCCGAGGATGTCCTTCCCTTAGCCAGCAGTGTCTCAAAAACTCCCGCCGATAATGTAAATAATCTCTTGGAGCGAACGTTAGGAGCCGTCAACTGGACTTTTCTGGTGGTACAGTGCAGGGGACACGGGTTCAGTCCCTGGTCTGGGGAGATCCTAAGCCCATGTGCCAAAACTACTTCGCTCCTGTGCTCCACAGCAGGGGAAGCCACCTCAGTGAGAAGCCGGGGCACCGCAACACAGAGTAGCCCCTGCTTGCCGTAGCTGGAGAAGACCCGTCCACAGCAGCAAAGACCCAGTACACCAAAAATAAATAAGTAACTTTGAAAAAAGAACTTTTTAGTTAAAGAAGAGTCTACATCTGAGGCCTGGATCCAAGAGCCCTCCTGCTCCCCACTCCTACCTCCCGCGTGGGTCCTCTGTGGCCGGCCATGCCTGCTCCTGTGGGCACACCCTCCTGTGGATGCTCCCCACTTTCAGGACTCCCACAGGATCTCCCCTCATCCCCAGCCCCAGGGAGCCTTCCTCGCGCTGCCAGCAGCTGTCCAGGCCCTTGTCACACTCCAGCATGTGTGCCCAGTTTCCTAGTCACTGGCAGCTTCCCCTGAGCCGAGCGCTCCCATTCTGGCCCATACATCAGGCCTACACAGACAGGAAACACACAGGAAAGGGTGTTCCTTTCATTTAATATCAAATATTCAGTACTTGAACATTAATTTACAATTTTTTTCAAAGAAAGTTATAGAACCTTGTCGGGAGAAATAGAGCAAAATCAAAATTAATGGCAAGCCCACCCATACCAGGTTAGAAGATTAAAAATCAGAAGGCAATGATTTTCCTTGAATTTCTATATAGATTTAGTGCTGCTGCTGCTGCTAAGTCGCTTCAGTCGTGTCCAACCCTGTGCGACCCCATAGACGGCAGCCCACCTAACAGAGATTCCGAGGATGTCCTTCCCTTAGCCAGCAGTGTCTCAAAAACTCCCGCCGATAATGTAAATAATCTCTTGGAGCGAACGTTAGGAGCCGTCAACTGGACTTTTCTGGTGGTACAGTGCAGGGGACACGGGTTCAGTCCCTGGTCTGGGGAGATCCTAAGCCCATGTGCCAAAACTACTTCGCTCCTGTGCTCCACAGCAGGGGAAGCCACCTCAGTGAGAAGCCGGGGCACCGCAACACAGAGTAGCCCCTGCTTGCCGTAGCTGGAGAAGACCCGTCCACAGCAGCAAAGACCCAGTACACCAAAAATAAATAAGTAACTTTGAAAAAAGAACTTTTTAGTTAAAGAAGAGTCTACATCTGAGGCCTGGATCCAAGAGCCCTCCTGCTCCCCACTCCTACCTCCCGCGTGGGTCCTCTGTGGCCGGCCATGCCTGCTCCTGTGGGCACACCCTCCTGTGGATGCTCCCCACTTTCAGGACTCCCACAGGATCTCCCCTCATCCCCAGCCCCAGGGAGCCTTCCTCGCGCTGCCAGCAGCTGTCCAGGCCCTTGTCACACTCCAGCATGTGTGCCCAGTTTCCTAGTCACTGGCAGCTTCCCCTGAGCCGAGCGCTCCCATTCTGGCCCATACATCAGGCCTACACAGACAGGAAACACACAGGAAAGGGTGTTCCTTTCATTTAATATCAAATATTCAGTACTTGAACATTAATTTACAATTTTTTTCAAAGAAAGTTATAGAACCTTGTCGGGAGAAATAGAGCAAAATCAAAATTAATGGCAAGCCCACCCATACCAGGTTAGAAGATTAAAAATCAGAAGGCAATGATTTTCCTTGAATTTCTATATAGATTTAGTGCTGCTGCTGCTGCTAAGTCGCTTCAGTTGTGTCCGACTCTGTGCGACCCCACAGACGGCAGCCCACCAGGCTCCCGCGTCCCTGGGATTCTCCAGGCAAGAACACTGGAGTGGGTTGCCATTTCCTTCTCCAATGCATGAAAGAGAAAAGTCAAAATGAAGTCGCTCAGTCACTATCTGTTAATGCTCCCAAAGGATAATTTACAAGAGCTTGAGACCTAGACAGCATATTAAAAGGCAGAGACATTACTTTGCCAACAAAGGTCCGTCTAGTCAAGGCTGTGGTTTCTCCAGTGGTCATGTATGGATGTGAGAGTTGGACCATAGAGAGAGCTGAGCGCCGAAGAATTGATGCTTTTGAACTGTGGTGTTGGAGAAGACTCTTGAGAGTCCCTTGGACTGCAAGGAGACCCATCCAGTCCATCCTAAAGGAGGTCAGTCTTGGGTGTTCATTGGAAGGAGTTGAAGTTGAAACTCCAATACTTTGGCCACCTGATGCGAAGAGCCGACTCATTGGAAAAGACCCTGATGCTGGGAAAGAGTGAAGGTGGGAGGAGAAGGGGATGACAGAGGATGAGATGGTTGGATGGCATCACCAACTCAATGGACATGAGTTTGGGTAAACTCCGGGAGTGGGTGATGGACAGGGAAGCCTGGTGTGCTGCAGTCCATGGGGTCACAAAGAGTCGGACACAACTGAGCGACTGAACTGAGAAGTGAATAGTGATGTTCAGTTACCGAGATGAAAAGGTTAAAAGGACTGAAGCCTCTTTTTAAAGGGTATGATAGTAAATGTAACTTACCAGATTTCATAACATTACAAAGAGACAATTATCCGAACCATATGGTAACAATGGGGAAAAAAAGATCAGTGGAAGGGATTAAATGATCCAAAATTAATCCAGTATATAGTAAAACTAGAAATAATCCAACAGGGAAGAAAGTAAGTCCATATAATAAATGTGTGGGAAAGAACTCTAATACATAGTAAAGTTATACCTTATACTGTTTTCTGAAATAAAGTGCAGACTACATTTTGTGCACGTCTGAAAACCAATCCATAAAGACAAGAAGGTATAATTCCACATTCATCATATTGGAAAAGAACCCATCACTGAAGACAACAAAGATTTTCAAGTTAAAAAATAAGAATGTTTTATTAAAGAAAATATAGACAATAATTGCAGGAGGAAAATAAGCCTGGAAAAGATAAACCACGGATACATCTAAAATATATTAATTTTTGCTTTTTCACAAAAAGTTAAAATCAGTGCCCAGATTCCACCCGGTAAGCAACAAAAGAGATAAGCACACAGTTTACACAGGAAGTACAGACGGTAAATCAAAACATGAAAAAGTACATAACTCTACGAGAAATGAGAGAGATGCATACAGTCAGCTATGAGGTATCAGCACATGCTTATCAAACTAATCAAAATACAGTGGCAAAACCCTGTGTTGGTAGAGCCAGGAAACAGGCCAGATAGTGTAGAGACCTTCGGGGCAGGGACTCTGGAGCCACGTTGCTGTAACACCAGCTGCTCCATGGGCCACCTCTGAGACCTTCCGTGAGTGACCCCCCTCTCTGTGCCTTGCCTTCCTCATCTGTCAGATGAAGTCTTGCTGGTGTTTGGTCAGTAAGTCGTGTCTGACTCTTTTGTGACCCCATGGACAGTAGCCCACCAGGCTCCTCTGTCCATGGGATTTCCCAGGCAAGAATACTGCAGTGGGTTGCCATTTCTTTCTCTAGGGGATCTTCCCCACCCAGGGATCGAACCCAAGTCTTCTGCATTGGCAAGTGGATTCTTTTACCACTGAGCCACNGTCTGACTCTTTTGTGACCCCATGGACAGTAGCCCACCAGGCTCCTCTGTCCATGGGATTTCCCAGGCAAGAATACTGCAGTGGGTTGCCATTTCTTTCTCTAGGGGATCTTCCCCACCCAGGGATCGAACCCAAGTCTTCTGCATTGGCAAGTGGATTCTTTTACCACTGAGCCACCAGAGAAGCCGATGTATGTGTATATATATAAGGAGCTTGGAACAGTGCCTGGCACGTGGTAAGAACTGTACACATGTTACAGTTATTATCTATAGATGGGGTGCCTTTGCCAGCAAGTTCTCTCAGTTGTGGTAGAAAGGGCATGGGCTCTGGAGCCAAAAAGATCATTCATTCAACAGCTATTTACTAAATGCCAGATCCAGGTGCAAATCTCAGTTCCATTAATTATGAGTATTGGTGAATTAATTTTGGCTTTACCGGGTCTTCACTGTGGCATACAGGCTCTTTGTTGTTGTACGCCAGCTTTCTCTAGTTGAAGCAAATGGGCTACTCTCTAGTTGCGCTAGTTTCTCTTATTGAGAGAGAATTGTGGTATATGGGCTCGTCATTGTGGTATATGGTCTTAACTGCCCCCACAGCATGTGGAATCTTGGTTCCTGGACCAGGGATCAAACCAGTGGCCCGTGAATTGGCAGGCAGATTCTTAACCACTAGACCACTAGGAAAGTCCTCCATTAATTGTTAGTGATGTCACATTGTAAAAATCACTTAGGAATATTGAATCTCAGTTTCTTCCATCTGTAAAATGGAGCAACAAAATCTGCTGCTTAGTCTGGCTTTAGGAGAATGACATATTGCACAAGAAAGTAGATAAGATGGGGCTTGGCATGTAGAAATCCTTAATCCATCCTTAATTCCTCACTTCGCCCCCTAGAACTTCAGTCCAGCCCTTATGTATGGTCATGGAGTTTGCTCTCAGCTACCTACCAGTTAGACTAGATTAAGATCTTCCGATGGCCCCAAATGCTGAAGCTCAATGTGCAATTTACCTACAAAATACACAAATCAGAATAACAGCACCAACCCATAAAATCTGGGGTTTTGATGTGCCACAAAGCCTCCTTGTACGCTGCAAACGCAATCCGTTTTT
>SJYX01009961.1:163827-200699 GCA_006410675.1 Oreotragus oreotragus | reverse complement strand
CTTTAATGCAGACAGTGACAGAATTCTTCAGATTGCCCTATGTAGATAGAGGGTTGATACTGAAAATGTTTAACACACAGAGCAGTACACCAGCAGACTCCTGCTGGGGTTAAACATCGCCTCTTTGCTTGTGGGCTACTAGAGGCCCTGGGCTTCCAAAAGGGAGGGTTGAGGAGAGGGTGGGAGGTCTAGGGCCTCCCGGCAGCTGGTATTCACTGACAGGTATAAAAGTATTTTGGGCTTCCCAGGTGGCTCAGTGGTACAGAATCCACCCGCCAATGCAGGAGACATGGGTTCATTCCCTAGGTTGGGAAGATCCCCTGGTGGATGAAAAGGCAACCCACTTCAGTATTCTTGCCTGGAAAGTCCCGCGGACAGAAAAGCCTAGTGAGCTTTAGTCCATGGGTTTGCAAAAGAGTAGGATACGACTTAGTGATTAAACAACAAATAAAAGTCCTCCAGTGTCCCAACAACCAACACGGCTGTATCACACGCACATGGACAGAACCCAGGCTCAGTCAGCAGGCTGTACAGGAATCAAGAGACTTCCTTCACCCCCTTCTGTGGGCCCCAGTTTCCCATGTATAAAGGAAAAGTCAGACTTTTTTTCACATTTATTTATTTGGCTGCGTTGGGTCCTAGCTGTGGCACTTGGGATCTTCACTGTGGCATGAATGATCTTTCCTTGCAGCTTGTGGGCTCTAGAGAATGTGGATGTGGGCTCAATACTTGCACAGTGCGGACTTAGTTGCCCTGAGGCAAATGGGATCTTAGTTCCCCATCCAAGGATTGAATCCACGTCTCTAGCATTGGAAGGTGGATTCTGAACCTCTGGACCATGAGGAAAGTCCCAAAGTCAGACTTTCTAACCTTTCTGATCCACTCCCCTCTGATGGCCTTGATTTTAAAAGCAGTTTGTAAAAGGCTGTGGTATAATAGAGAAAAACGGATGCTCTGAAGCTGAAAAACCCAGTTCAAATCCCAGCTGTTACTTACTATGTGACCTGGGTCCAAATCAATGAAATTTTCTGAACCTTCACTTTTCATTAATTCACCCAGTATTTAATGAGCACTTTTTCTGTGCCCCATTGTGAGGACACTCTGGTGAACAAGACCTGGTCTTTGCCATCATGAAACTCACTGTCTGCTTAAGGCTCCTTGGATGCAAGTGACAGAAACCAACTCAAGCCAGCTTATGCAAAACCAGAATATGTTATAAGGATGCAGGAGAATCTGGGGACCAGAGGGCAGGAAGCACCACCAACCACACTATTGCTCCCAGCATACCTGCTGCATTGTTGGTCCTCTCTCTCCTCCAAGACCTGATTCCTGTAAGCCTCTGTTAGTATGACATTCCAATTCCAGATCTCTCGAAGAATCTGATCATCACAGCTTGGGTCATATGTCCACTCCCAGTCCGACCTTCTGTGACAGTGGGGCTGGGCCAATCAACACAAACATGGCCTCAGGGACTCGTTCATATGGATGGGGGAGGGGTCCAAGTCCCAGAGAAAGAGGGGCTTGTGGATCCTGGAGTCTACTCCACAGCCTCATAGAGTGGTTGTGAAATTAGATGAAATTCCACGGAAAGTGGCCTGTGTACAGCCAGGTCATGGACACAGCACCGACACCTGGTCCTGGGCATAGCTGGTGCTTAACTGCGGGGAATTGCTGATAATGATAATATCTTTCATGTCTCTGGCTTGCTTTGTGTTCATTTTCTCGGTGACTGCTTCCCTTTGCATTGATCTCAGACCCCACGGGACTGAGCTGGTGTAAGTTAGCTGGGCACACAGGGGGCCCAGGCTGACCCTACCCACAGCTCAACATTTGGCCCGTACACCTGGTGGNTGTGTTCATTTTCTCGGTGACTGCTTCCCTTTGCATTGATCTCAGACCCCACGGGACTGAGCTGGTGTAAGTTAGCTGGGCACACAGGGGGCCCAGGCTGACCCTACCCACAGCTCAACATTTGGCCCGTACACCTGGTGGGTACCTGAGATGCTAAATGAATGAATGAGTGAATAAGTGAATGTTCTCCCACCCAGCCCTCAGTGGTCCAGGAGGAGCAGATGGATGGCTGAGGCAAGCGGGCAGTGCGGGGGTTGGGGGAGGTGTCTTTGGAATTTGTCTCCTTTCCACCCAGTCTTTGTCAGAGGACCTTTGTTTCTCCCTGTGCTTAGTATTCTTAGGACCAGGAGTTCAGCTCCTTTTAGGAATTCTAAGAGGGATCAAGGGCTGGGTTCAGGTCTTCCCCAGACCAAGTCTAATTTGTGGAATTACATGGAACCCCTGACTTCACCTCTCATTACTGAAAGCATTACCTCTTGTTACTAACTTCACCTCTCATTGGGCCTCAGTTTCCCCAGTGGCAAAATGTATGGTTGGGGATGTAAGGACTGACTGAGGTTGGAGATGAGAAATGGCTTCCCTGAGGCCAGCCTGGAAGGGAAGACTGGAGAGGCCTTCCGCCCAGCTGCTCCATGCCCTTAGCAGCACCTCAGCCGCTGGCCCATGACGGATGACTGCACCGGCTGTGTGGCTGAAACCCGAGCCCTCTCGCTAGGAGCTGAGCAGGAAGTTTTTCTCCTGCTGTGGGAGCTTTTGTTCTACTAGCCTTGATCGCTGGGCAGAGGAGTTTCCAGCCAGCTGACGTAGGCCCAGACTCTGGCCAAGCCCATCAGACCTGCAGGGGGCCTGAGGAGGGGCTGTGGGCAGATCAGAAGGTGCAGAGCTTCAAGCACCAGGAGGCGTCCCTCCTCTCTCTCCAAAAGCGTTGACTGGGGTCGGCTCCCCATCCATCACTCAGGAGGAAAGCCCAGGGAAAGCTCATTCACCCTGAGAGTAGATAGAGAGGTGGGTGAAAAGTGGATTCTATTTCTGGTCCAACTACTTACTGCTGGCTCAATGCCCTGGACTAGACACTTGACCTCAGTGGCACTCAACTGCCTCATCTATAAAATGGGGATAATACTCTCTCAGACCCCCTGGTAGTGGGTATTAAATGTAAAGCATTTAGAACTTCCTGGTACATAATAAATGCTCAGTAAAGATGAGCAACAATTATTATTATTATCTCTCCATTGGAGAGGAAAGGAGATGCCATGTGGGGCACCCAGTAAAGGGACCAGTTCAAAAACAGAGGCTTCCTTTGCTAAAAGAGCAGCATGCTTTTCTGCTGTGTGAGTCCAGCTGTGCATTCCTTCCCAGGATCTCGAGCCTCTGCAAAGGTGACTACGTTAGTTTCCACAACACAAGTGTATGTCTCATAGTTCTAGAGGCTTGAAGTCCAAAACACAAGTGTCTGCAGAATTGGTTCTGGGGGCTGGGAGGGAAGGATTTGTCCCAGGCCTCTTTGCTTGTGTGTGGTTGGCTGTCTTTTCTCTGTATCTCTTCACCTAGTCTTCTCTCTGTGTGTGTCTGTGTCCGGATCTCGTTTTATTAGGACACCAGTCATATCAGACTATTGCCCACCCTCAAAGACCTCATTTTAATGATTACTTCTACAAAGTCTCCATCTCTGAGTAGGGTCACATTCTGAGGTACTGGGGATTTGGACTTCAGCATATGGATTTTGAGGGTGTACAGTTGACCTGGGGGAAACATGATGCTTAACAGAAAGGTGGTTTTCATATCTTCCAACCCAGAAAGGATGAGAGAATTTGGAGCAGAAAGGCCTTCTTGAAGTCTGTCAAACCCTCTCTGGGACATGGCTATTGATTCCAGTAGTGTCAAGCCTTGATAGCATCAGAACCTAGTTGTGGAGCCCAGATGATTAAGTTACTTATTTTCTACTCTAAACTTTCTGCTATCCATTCCTAATTTCATTTGCCAAAACTCAATGTGAAATCCAAGATTCTCCCAAGAAAGCTGTGCCATCCTCACTTCCTTTGGCAACAGAGTTGGGTAAAAGGAACACTGACTAGGGAGTCGATGGACCTAGATTCTAGTTTAAGTACTTGCTGTGTGACCTTGGGCATGTGACCTCCCCTCTCTGAGCCCCACTCTCCTCAACTGTGAAATTGTGTGTGTGTGTTCATGCAGATATAGAAAGCTGGAGACAGAGGGGTCGGACTGCAACTGAAAATGGGACTAAGTGAAAGTGAAGTTGCTCTTTGCGACCCCATGGACTGTAGCCTACCAGGGTCTCTGTCCACGGGATTTTCCAGGCAAGAATATTGGAGTGGGTTGTCATTTCCTTCTCCAGGGCATCTTCCCAACACAGGGATCAAACCCAGGTCTCCCACATTGCAGGCAGATACTTTACCATCTGAGCCACCAGGGAAGCCCGACTTAGCTATGGGGTACCCTTGTAACTGGGACTGCTGTGGGACAAAGCTGGCACATCTTCCTTGAGTGTCAATTTAGCATAGACTGTGACTTTAAAGCTCCAAACATACAAGTGTATCACAGAGGAGCATGCAAAGCCATGTGGATTTTTAAGGCTTTAGAAAAACTAGAGAAACTCTTGGCTCGTGGCTGTTCTGTATTTCACTTTGACCCCTAACACCTGGGTAGGACCTCTTTCCCATGTGCCAATAGGGGTCCTTCAAGGGAAAAATTTGAGATACTTTGGACTAGGTGTTGGCAAAAATGTTCCAGCTTAGAGTCCACGTGTTTTTGGATCTGAACTCAGTGGAGCACACTGAGGACGCCAGGGCATCTTTCATTCCTCGCTTAGTCTGAGCCGCCTCTTCACTGTGTGCTTGAAGGCCAGGCCGAGGTGAGAGGTCTATGCCAAGTCAGAAAAGCCATGGCTGGGAGGAGAGGTGCACTAGCAATGGATTTGGTAGCAGAGGAAGTGGAATTAACCGCTGGAGGAAGCAGCCTCCGGCAGCTGTGTGGGGAACTATCTCGGGGCTTCCCCGTCTTCAAGTTCCTCTGATAGTCAAGTGGCAGGAATTTGAAAGTGAGAGTCCGCCTTTCCCTCAAGCTTTGCGCTCTCAACTCTCTTTTATAGCAAAGCTTCTTTAAAAAATTTTTTTTTATTTTTTAAAATTGAAGTTTAGTTGATTTACAATTTTGTATTTGTTTCTGGTATACAGTAAAGTGATTCAGTTATATATATAAAAATATATACATATAATTTTTCAGATTCTTCCCCATTATAGATTATTGCAAGATATTGATTCTAGTTCCCCATGCTATGTAGTAGTTCCTCTGTTTATCTATTTTATGTATAGAAGTGTGTATCTGTTAATCTTGAATTCCTAAAGATAGAGCTACCATATGACCTAGCAGGCCCACTCCTGGGCATATATCTGAAAAAGATGAAAACTCTAATTCAAAAAGATACATACACCCCCCAGTGTTCATGGCAGCACTATCTACAGTAGCCAAGACATGGAAGCCACCTAAATGTCCATCAACAGATGCATGGCTGAAGAAGATATGATATATATACAATGGAATATCACTTCGCCATTAAAAAGAATGAAATAATGCCATTTGCAGCAACATGCATGGGCCTAAAGATTATCATCAGTTCAGTTCAGTCGCTCAGTCATGTCCGACTCTTTGCGACCCCATGAATCGTAGCACACCAGGCCTCCCTGTCCATCACCAACTCCCAGAGTTCGCTCAGACTCACGTCCATCGAGTCAGTGATGCCATCCAGCCATCTCATCCTCTGTCGTCCCCTTTTCCTCCTGCCCCCAATCCCTCCCAGCATCAGAGTCTTCTCCAATGAGTCAACTCTTCGCATGAGGTGGCCAAAGTACTGGAGTTTCAGCTTTAGCATCATTCCCTCCAAAGAAATCCCTGGGCTGATCTCCTTCAGAATGGACTGGTTGGATCTCCTTGCAGTCCAAGGGACTCTCAAGAGTCTTCTCCAATATACTAAGTGACATAAGTCAGGTACAGAAAGACAAATACCACATGCCATCACTTATATGTGGAATCTAAAAAAAAAAGATACAAATGAGCTTATTTACAAAACAGAAAACAGACCTGAAAAGCAGACTTATGGTTACCAAAGAGAAAATAATTGTAGCAGAATAAATGAGGGGTCTGAGATGAACAGATGCATACTGCTGCATATTAGATAGATCCACACAGTGAAGCTTCTTGAAGGGGGACTCTGCACTCACCTCCCACTCCCTTTCCGTCTGCTATCTTCTGGCTTCTGCCCCAGCCCCCACCTACACTTGTTCTTGACGAGGTCCTGAGTGCCTCCTGGTCGCTAATGACAGTTTGTCCTCTTCCATCCTCACCTCACCAGCCTCCTGGCAGGACACGCCAGCTTTGGGGTCACTGCCTGCCCTGGGCTTTTTCCCTTCATCTCCAGCTACCCCTTCTCCATCATCCCTGCACCATCGTCTCTCTTAGAGCCTTCCTTCTTCTATACACCCTCCCTATGCCTCCTCATCTACTCCTGCAGCTCAGTCCTCCATCTCTAAACTCTCCATCTCAGGCCCAGAATTCTTCTGAAGCTTCTGACCTGGCCACCTGGGTACCCCCTGGGCATCCCTTGGGGTCTGCACATCAGCAGAGCTCAAATGGAGTCATCACCTCCTCCCACACCCTGTCCTCCCACCTGTGTTCCAAGCTCCAAGACTACCTGGGGGGCTACCCATGTACCTCCTTCTCTCCCTTCCTTTTCTCCTTTTATCTGTAGATGAACTGCTTGGCTTCTGTTCAGCTCATAATCACATTCATCTCCCTGAGGCCAGGGTTTGCTAATTGTACCCCTCGGCATCTGTCACAGGGCGGGGCAGAGTTGGGTCCGCAGTAGGACCTCAATAAATATGTGTGATCTGAAACTTCCTCAGCAGTCCAGTAGTTAAGGCTTCTTCCAAAGCAGGGGAACTGATACAATCCCTAGTCAGGAAGCTAAGATCCCACATGCCTCCTGGTCAAAAAACCAAATCATAAAACAGAAGCAATACTATAAAAAATCAATCAAGACTTTAAAAACGGTACACATCAAAAACAAACAAACAATGTGTATGATTAGATCCTGAAGGGAGGTGAAGCCCAGGTTCTGGAGACCCCTTTCTCCAACATTCTGGGAAGACCCACCAGTGGGCATGGGAAGGAGTGATGCAGAGACCTGGGATGTTTGTCCTTGCGCTGTCTGTCACTAACTGCCTGTGTTGTTCTATCTATGAGGGGAGGCCTGCAGACTGCTCACAGGGCAGTGTGTGGTGGAGGAACAGACTAGAAGGAGGGACAGACAGTCCTGCTGTGCCTTGGGCCAGCCTGGCCAGGAGACTCACCTGCCTCACAGGGCAGGAAGCGGGCAAGCCCTCCATGATGGATTCCACAGAGGAAAGCTAGCACAGAGTGAAGAACAAGAGCACAGCAAGGAAACCCAGCCCCTCCTCCACGCTGTCCTGCTGCTCTAGAACTTAGTCCCCTGCCCCAGTGAACGTCCTGTGTGATCTGCCAGCCAGCGTCCCCGTCTGCCCCCTCCCCTGTGATACATGAGGAAGAACTGGTTTGTCCAGCTGGCTTGCAAGATGCTCGGGGATTGTTTCCCTGAGACCAACCGATTCCAGATGACCTGATAATGCCATTTTAAAAACTGAAAGCCAAGGACCCCTGTGAGGAATCCCCTGGAGCCCTGGTGTGAGTAACCACCTCCAGCGTCCCTCCTAGATGAGTCTTTGATTCCACATCCAGAGGCATCCAGTTTGCCCTGAATGGCCCTGGCTATAGAGCAGCGGTTCTTAACCGGGAGGGAAGTCTTACAATGCCTGAAGACACTTAGGGTGGTCACACCTTGGGGGAGGGGTGACCTGAGGGGGAGTGGGAAGGGAGGGTGGAGGTGCCCCTGATATCGAGGGGCCTGGGTTGCTGCTAAACCTCCTCCAATGCACAGGACAGCCCCCCTCGACAGAGAATTACCAGAAGTCTCTGTTGCAACACATCAATGGTGCCAAGGCTGAGAAAGCTTCAAGTCAGACTGCTTGGCTCAACTGCCAGCTCTACCTGGAACAACCTACCTGCCTTCCGGCTGCCTCAGTTTCTTCAGCTTTAAAATGAGTATAATAGGGAGCTCACTGGTGGTCCAGGGGTTAGGACTTTTCACTTCAGCTGCCGTGGCCCCAGTTCAACCCTTGGTCTGGGAACTAAGATCCTGCAAGCTGTGCAGTGCAGCCAAAAAATTAAAATGGATATAATATCCATATTTACCAGTAGGGTTGTTGTAAAAAATAAATGATCTAACTTGCATAAAGCCCTTGGAACCATGCTTGTTGCACAGCAAAACATTCAGGGAAGGTTTATTGTTACTGTTGATATTTGGGGGGATGATCTGGGCCTTAATTTCATAGCTTTTCAAACCAGTGTGGATGCTAGTCCGTTCACATATAGTAACATTTGCATCTTGTTATCATATGTGATGGAATCAGGAAGCCCCATGTCACCCTGGCCTTTGACAAAGGCACAGTGCCCTTCCTAGGGTCACCTTGCTGAGACATGTCTCTGAGACTTGGAGGGGCAAGGAGCCTGGTCATGCAGCTGCATGGACGTAGCGCCTCACCCTCCTGGGCTTGCTTCCCTGTCAGCCTCTGCAGACTCTGATCCCAAAGCTGCTGGTCCCCACCTGGCAGAGTCCCATGCTGCTCCGACTCCGCCTTTGCTGGGGGCCCAGATCTGGGCTCCCTGCCCACTGTCTGGCTGGCACGCTGGCCTCTGCTCACCCCAGGATTCCTACTGGCTGTCTAGGGGCCTCAGTTAACTTTCTGTCCAGCGAGGCGCTAGCAAACACTGGCAAGTAGTACCTTTCTATTGTACTAGTTTGCAGGTATACCTGATCTATTCCTGGAGTCTTTAAAACACTGAAAAAACAATGGCAGCAGTGGTGGAAGACTGTGAGAATGAAAAGAGATTCCAAAATCTGTGAATTAGAAATATATCCAGCTTATTTTTATGTATATAAAATTGTGGTGAAGTATATTGGTTAAATATACTTCTCTCCCTCCCCCACACACCATGCCTTAATTATTCAAGAAGAAGGGTTGGTAGCAGAGGCAAGGAGAAAAAAAAGAGAATATTTTTAAAATCTAGAATTTATATAAAAGGAAAACCAATACTTTCATGGAAAGATTAGCTAGACTTTCCTTTTAAGGAAAAGGATCTGTCTTCAAAAGTAAGAGATTAAAATGCGCTATTGCTTTGGGAACAATCAGCTTTAAAAAGGATCCCCAGAGGAACCAACTCCTGGGACGCTCATGGTCGGAGGGTCAGCCAGCATTCTCCCCGCCGGCTGCAGCTCTCAGGTGCTTGCCAGTCACGTTCAGAAACTGACACATAGTCCTTCTCCAAATCTGCTCCTCTGTTGGACAGACGGACAAGAGGGTGCAGGACTGGTCATTAAAAAAACTGGTGTTTTTCTTGCAAACTGATTCTTCTTCTTTTTAGGGAAATGGGCATTTGAAGAAGCTTCTCTCACCTCATTTGATTCTGATAACAGGCTAAGTGCCCATTTTCTCACAAGCAAACCATTAGTGTGATGTTCAAGATGCAGTCATCTGCTACATGATAAACTGATGCTCTGTTTTATCAGACTGAGGTTTCAGACTAGCTGGGAGAGAGAAGTGGTTACAATTTCCTCCACGAGATCATGGCTTCGAAGGTCCCAAGACCTTGGCCTTAGAGGGGTCAGGGTGCTAGAACTGAGTCTGGCTCTTTAAACTATAGGGCAACAGTAGTAAAGACCGCTTTATTCATTTACCACTTCATTCATTCGGAGAACATTTATGGAGCATCTTCTCTGTGCTCCTAGGCATTCTACAGGCACTGGGGTTATAGCAGAGAACAAAATAGAAGTCCTGCCCTCATGGAGCTAATATTTTAGTAGAGAGAGGAGACAGAATGTGTTGGGAAGAGATGATACCTTTTGGGGAGATCTTGAAAGGCCTCACTGAGATGCTGATGTTTGAACAAAGACCTGATCGGTGAGAGGATTCTCTACAGATAGATAACTAGGCAAAGAGTGCTTCAGGCAATGCAAACAGCCAGTGCAAAGGCCCTGAGCTGGGAAAGTGAAGGTGAAAGTCACTCAGTCATGTCCCTGGGCTTTGTGACACCGTGGGCTATACATGGTTCATGGAATTCTCCAGGCCAGAATACTGGAGGGGGTAGTCTTTCCCTTCTCCAGGGGATCTTCCCGACCTAGAAATTGAACCAGAGTCTCCTGCATTCAGGCAGATTCTTTACCAACTGAGGTATCAGAGAAGCCCCCCTGAGGTGGGGGTGGGGAGTGAAGCCAGATGTGTTTGGAAAACCAGGGGTGGAGCAGGGCAGGGTGGAAGGTCAGGGCCAAGGAGCAGTGGGGGGGTGGGGTGGGGGCGGGGCAGACCACACAGGACCTCCTGGGCAGTGTGAGCCCTTGAGATTTTTCTCTGCCTGAGACAAGAAGCCCCTGGAGAGTGTCAAGGAGAGGCATGAGACCACCACTTTATGAGCTGCCTCATTGGGTGATCATTTCTCACTTGTGTTACTAGTCCCATCTTTCCTTTTTAATGCTACACATTTATTTGAAAGGTCAAAACTTTAAGAAGACTAAACACATTGGCAAGGATATAGAAGAATTAGAAGTCCCAAACTCTTTCGGTAGGAATATGAAAGGAGGCAACCGCTTTAGATCATGGAATATGCTGATGTTTTCAGTCACGCAGTGGTGGCTGACTCCTTGCAGCCCCGTGGACTGTAGCCTGCCAGGCTCCTCTGTCCATGGGATTTTCCAGGCAGGAGTACTGGAGTGGGGTGCCACGGTAAGTCTTGTCTTAAAGGTGAGGAGATTGAGGTTCAGAAAGGTTAAGAAACTGCCCACATGTGCACAGCATGAGCGGCCAGGCTTCTAAGCTGGACTCTTCTTCCTTCTTTTTTAACTTATTTTATATTGGGGTATAGCTTGAGAGTCCCTTGGACTGCAAGGAGATCCAACCAGTCCATTCTGAAGATTAGCCCTGGGATTTCCTTGGAGGGAATGATGCTAAAGCTGAAACTCCAGTACTTTGGCCACCTCATGCAAAGAACTGACTCATTGGAAAAGACCTTGATGCTGGGAGGGATTGGGGGCAGGAGGAGAAGGGGACGAACAAGGATGAGATGGCTGGATGGCATCACCGACTCGATGGATATGAGTTTGAGTGAAATCTGGGAGTTGGTGATGGACAGGGAGGCCTGGCGTGCTGTGATTCATGGGGTCGCAAAGAGTTGGACACGACTGAGCGACTGATCTGAACTGAACTGAGACAGCATATTAAAAAGCAGAGACATTACTTTGTCAATAAAGGTCCATCTAGTCAAGGCTATTGTTTTTTCAGTGGTCATATATGGATGTGAGAGTCGGACTATAAAGAAAGCTGAGCACTGAAGAATTGATGCTTTTGAACTGTGGTGTTGGGGAAGACTCTTGAGAGTCCCTTGGACTGCAAGGAGACCCAACCAGTCCATCCTAAAGGAGATCAGTCCTGGGTGTTCATTGGAAGGACTGATGTTGAAGCTGAAACTCCAATACTTTGGCCACTTGATGCAAAGAGCTGACTCATTTGAAAAGACCCTGATGCTGGGAAAGATTGAGGGCAGGAGGAGAAGGGGACGACAGAGGATGAGATGGTTGGATGGCATCACCGACTCAATGAACATGAGTTTGGGTGGACTCCGGGAGTTGGTGATGGACAGGGAGGCCTGGCGTGCTGAGGTTCATGGGGTCGCAGAGAGACGGACACGACTGAGCGACTGAACTGAACTGATACAGCTGGGTATCAGATCACCCATGCTATCAGATATCCCAGCACTGTGTCTGGCACACAGAAGGTGCCACATACCCATCTTGACCCAAGATGACCCAGTCATCCTGACCATTGGGCCTTGCCCTCCTGCGTATCCTGCATCTGGGTCTGCCCTGTTCATCCAGTGAGGGCTGGGGGCTGCCCCCAAGGCTTCCCTGGCTCAAGGCCACTGGGTCCTACTGTAAGTAAACAACCAGCCTCAACACATCCAGGAAACCGGCTTGTGTAAGGAATGTGAAGGGCACACCCGTAGTCTGGGAGGCTCATCTCTGATTCTGCTTATTTCCCAGCAGGTTTGCAGGGGAGGGGGTGGTGGTGGCAGCTGACCCAGTGGAAGGAAAGCCCTGTGAACCCAGGAAAGAGTGCCCATCTTTCTCACAGGTCAGCTCCTCATAATATCATCACCAGAGGGGTTTTTCTTCCCCATGTAGATTTTACAGAAAGTAGATGAACCTATAATGGCAGACACAGAGTGGTCATCGTTTTGAAGACCTTTAGTATCCCCTCACTCATACTCTCAAAGACACAGAGATGCAAAATTAGAAGAAAAGAAAGAAAGAAAAGACTGTAAAAGTTAAACAAAACCACCCGCAAATAGCCTGGAAAGAAAAAAAAAAGAACGACTGTACCATATCATGGCAATTGTGGACAGTTTGGCAGCTGAGCCAGCAATGACTCATTCCTAGACTCTGGTTGCATAATCCTCCCCAGCCCAGGCAGGAGAATGAAACTAGGAAACTAATGCAGTGACATTTAGTAGCAGAAAGGAAGCCCACACAACATTTGTGCAAGGCCATCCAAAAATAGCGGGCTCCTCCATGCTTGGGTTTGGAAACTATGCATTTCACTTGAAATGCCTGAGCTGTGGCACATTTTTCTTGGACCACCCACACCATAATGCAGTTCAATTGAGCAAATATTTATTGCAGGCCTACTGTGTGCCAAAGGTTGTAGGGGTGGGAAATCCAGGGATGTGGGAGACTGGATGAGGAGAATGTAAAGGAGGAATAAATGGGTTTTGGAGCCAGAGGGTGATAGAGTGAAACCCTGGCATGGTTCCTTGGTCCCTTACCAGCTCCAAACCTTGCTTTCCTTGTCTTTGAAGTGGGATACAGCCTCACCAAATTGAGTGAGGCATCAATGAGTTGAGGTATGTAAGTCACCAGCGTGCTGATGAGCAGTAGGGCTTCACCGTATGGCAGCTGCTCTTGCACACTCTGGAAGAATCCTCAGTGTGTGTGTTGTGTGTGTGTGTACACATGTGTGCACTGCAGTACTAAAAGTGTCTGCCACTGGAGAAGCATAAAGACATAAAAGGGCTCAATGAAAGGAGCTCTCCAATCTGGCTGGCGTTGGTCAGGGGGTCCGGCAGTGAGGACGAGGCCTTTGAACTGAGCTTTCACTCATTTAAACTGAACTTCAGTGCTCCCTGGGTGTCCACCCTGGTGCCAGGCCCTGAGGGTACAAGGACAAAGGAACACATCTATCATCAATTTTTAAGAATTGTAACAATAAAATGGAAATCGTAATACAGGGAAGTGGTTTGGCATAACAATTGTGGGTGTGGGTTCTGAAAACAGATTCCCCATGTACATATCTCAGCTCTTTCGCTTCTACTTGTGTGGCTCAAGCAAGATATTCTCTGCCTCAGTTTCCTTTTCTATCAAATGAGGGTGCAAATAGCAACTCCTTTACAGGGTTGTAAAAATTAAACTGAAATAATGCTTGGAAAGCACTTAACGTAGTGCCTAGTCCCTAAGAAGAGGGTGATAATGGTAAGCTGCTGCCATCTTCGTCACTGCCATCACCACCGTCTTTGTCACCATCACTCATCTCAGAAGGGAGTGTGGTGCAGAGTCCTCCAGGAGCAGAGGGAGACTCGCATAGTCAGGGAATGCCAGAGACAGGAAGTGAGTTTTAAAGGACATGCAGGCATTTGCCAGGAGGATTCTGGAAGGAAGAAGTATTCCAGGCAGAGGGATGATATGAGAAAAAAGCATGAATGTGCAGGAGATAAATGTTTAGGAAACAGGAAACGACTCGGGCAGAAAGCCAGGCTGAGAGGATGACCTCAACAGAGGGAGAGAGGGCAGGCGGGAAGGGAGTGAAAATCCTTCCTTTCCTGGCTCAGGTCAGGCGGTCAGGAAGCTTGGGGCCTGGATGGGAGCACCGGCTCTCTCAGAGCCCTTGGCATCTTTCCAGGAGATGTCAGACGCAGGCTCACTGAGAAGGCAGCCAGGGTTACTGTCCCATTTTCACTGCAAATACTAGCCCTTAGGTCGCTTGTAGCTCTTTGCACGAGGAAATCTCAAGACGCATTCATCTTAGAATTCAGCTGGGAAAAAGGATTGATGAAAATGATGTCTAACTTGTATTGGGAGTTGACAATGTGGCAGGCTCTGAGCCCTTCGCAGGTATTAGTTCATTTAATTTCTCACAACGATCTTATGAAGTAGGCACTGCTATTTGGCCTGTTTTGTAAGTAGAGGGATGACTCACAAAGACATGAACTAATTTGCCAAGGCAACACAACTATTAATACTAAAAAGGAGCTGGGACCAAATCCTGGGAGTCGGGCGCCAGACCTGTGCTCCGCCCTCCTCTGTATATGGAAACCTCTTTTCCTTTCTGCATTTCTCTCTCTCTCTAAAAAATATTTATTTGGCTCTGATGGGTCTTAGTTTGCGTCGTACTGGATCTTTCATTGTGATGTAGGGGCTCTCTAGTTAGGTAGGCTTAGTTCCCTGACCAGGGATCTAAGGGAACCTGTGTCCCCTGCCTTGCAAGCCTGCTTCTTAACCACTGGACCACCAGGGAAGTCCCTTGTATTTCTCTTGTTGCATTGGCTACCAGGAGCCTCAGCTAAGTTTTGTGATAAAGTGTAGTGTCTTCTTTAGGCCAGAGTTTCTGGCATAATTATTTTTTTTCCTTTAAGGCCCTCTAGTCTCCAGGTCCAAGTGACCTATCCAGGTTTTCTTCTCACTACATTCTTCTTTGTAATTTGCGCTCCTGCTACTCTGGACTCCTCACTTTTTTCAGGCTTGCTTTTGGCACTGCCGTTCCTCCATGCCTCTGTTCATGCCAGTCCTCCTACTTAGAATGACTTTCTCTCGCTCTCTTTTCATTTTTAATGACATGGAAGTTGTATAATTTAGTGAGTGAAAAGAGTAAGTTACAAATCTGCATGTATAGAAATACAGTAGGTTCCAATCTTTAGTAAATAACCATCAGAACATATGTATGAAAACAACCCCAGAGAGATATGCATTAAAATGACATATCTGAAAGGGGTAAATAACAAATTTTTTTTTTTTGCTTGATGATCTATATCTTCTGAAAAGTCACAGAAATACATATATCACTAAAGTTGTGACTTTTAAGAAAATTGTACATTTTTATTTTTTAAAACCTTAATTAGCATTTCAGTGAATTTTAAATGTACAGTTCTATGGCACTAAGCACACTCACATTGTTCAACTGTCTGAGATGACTTTTTTTTTAGTTTTTAACATATATATTAAAAGCATTTAAAGCTTGCAAGTGGATTTTATTTACAATGTTATATTTAATTTGTTGTATAGCAGAGTGATTCAGATATATATATATAATGTATCCTTTTCCATTCCATTATGGTTTATCATAGAATGTTGAATGTAGTTCCCTATGCTTACGGTAGGA
The DNA here is from genome assembly GCA_006410675.1 of Oreotragus oreotragus. NCBI lineage: Eukaryota > Metazoa > Chordata > Mammalia > Artiodactyla > Bovidae > Oreotragus > Oreotragus oreotragus. The sequence continues at coordinate 185,277 of SJYX01009961.1, read as the reverse complement.
CCTTGTTGTTTATGTGGCACATATATTATAGTTTGCATCTGCTAATTCCAAACTCCCAATCCTTCCCTCCCCCCTTCCCTCCCCTTTGGAAGCCACAAATCTGTTCTCTATATCTATAATTGTTTTCATTTCATAAATATGTTCATCTATGTATTTTAGATTACACATATAAGTGATACCATATCGCATTGTCTTTCTCTTTCTGACTTACTTTGCTTAGTGTGATCATCTCTACGTCCATCCATGTTGCTGCAAGTGGCATTGTTTCATTATTTTTTATGACTGAGTAATGTTCCATTGTATATATAGATATATACGTAGCATATCCCCTTTATCTATTCATCTGATATAGACATCTAGGTTGCTTCCATGTCTTGACTATTGTAAATAGTGCTTTTATGAACACAGAGGAGCATGTATCTTTTTGAATTACAATTTTGTCTGGGTATAGGCCCAGAAGAGAGATTGCTGGATCATCAGTTCAGTTCAGTTCAGTCGCTCAGTCGTGTCCGACTCTTTGTGACCTCATGAATCGCAGCACGCCAGGCCTCCCTGTCCATCACCAACTCCCAGAGTTCACTCAGATTCACATCCATCGAGTCCATGATGCCATCCAGCCATCTCATCCTCTGTCGTCCCCTTCTCCTCCTGCCTCCCAATCCCTCCCAGCATCAGAGTCTTTTCCAATGAATCAACTCGTCGCATGAGGTGGCCAAAGTATTGGAGTTTCAGCTTTAGCATCAGTCCTTCCAATGATCATATGGCAACTCTATTTTTAGTTTTTTTGAGGAACTGTTAACTGTTTTCCATAGTGGCTGCACCGGTTTACACCCCACCAACACTGTAAGAGGTCTCCCACCTGGAATGACTTTCTAACTTCTTTCTCAGCCACACGCACTCTTTCTCCAGGACTAAAGCAATGTTCCGGGGAAGGCAATGGCACCCCACCCCAGTACTCTTGCCTGGAAAATCCAATGGACGGAGTAGCCTGGTGGGCTGCAGTCCATGGGGTCGCTAACAGTCGGACAGACTGAGCAACTTCACTTTCACTTTTCTCTTTCATGCATTGGAGAAGGAAATGGCAACCTACTCCAGTGTTCTTGCCTGGAGAATCCCAGGGATGGGGGAGCCTGGTGGGTTGCCGTCTATGTGGTCACGCAGAGTCAGACACGACTGAAGTGACTTAGCAGCAGCAGCAGCAAAGCAATGTTCACCTTCCATTTAAAGCTCTCCCCATCTTCCCCGACACTGCCTGCAGAAAAGATGGCTCCCTCCTCTCCACTTCCTCATTGCAGGGACCTCTGTGTGGTCCTCATGTCATTCTGTGGCAGTGGTCAAGTGAACAGGCTCTAGAGCCTTCATATCCTATGTTTGACACTGTTAGCTGTATAATCTAGGGCAAGTCACTTAACCTATCTATGCCTTGGTTTCCTCACCTTTAAAACTAGACATTAGTCCCATTTCACAGATGAGAAAATCAAAGTTTATAAAGGTTAAGAAGTTTACTCAGGATCCTAAAGCTGGCAAGTGGTAGAGTGCATTTAAAGCCCTAGAGTACATACACTGAATCTGCTTCCCTGAATAATAACACTGCCATTTATTGATCACATATTCTGCGTCAGGCTCTCTGCTAGGCACTTGATATAATAACCTGCTGAATCCTTATAACTAGTCCCATGAGAAAGGTTGCTATTATCCCACTTTACAGATACAGAAACCGAGACCCAGAAAGGTGGTGTCATTTGCCTGAATCCCTCAGCAGAGTCAGGATTTAGTGACTATAAATAATGCCTTCTTTTTCACCACATTATGCAAAGATGATCGATTTTTAAAGTATACAACTCAGCACTAAGATGAGGGGGTGCAAATTTTACTCAGGCTTCAAGAGTTCAAAGAAAGGGGTTCAGTGAGGACTTGAGAATGTGGAGAAGCCTTCACAGAAGAGGTGGATGGTACTGAGCCATAAAGGCTGGTAGTGGAGGGCCTGTCCTACCTCGGGTCCATAGTGAGGCTGTGGTCCTTGTAATTAGTCAGCTCCCAGTTAAGACTTGTGAAGCGAAAATGGGGTCTGGGTCTGGGTCTCCTACCTAGGAGAGGAGGCTGAAGGCCAGTGCCCCACTGGAGATGGCCAATACTAAAGATGAGCTCCATTCAGGAGACACCAAATTAGAGAGAGGGGGACCCTAGGGTCTGGATCCAGGGGTACACCTAGCAGGCATCTGACCAGGTGGCCAGGTGTGGGGACAGGGGGACCATGGGAAGATCTCATATGAGACTCTCAAGGGGCCTCCCTCTTGACGTCACAAGGCTTCTTTCCTGAAAGTCACAGCCCCCACCCCTGGCATGCCTCTCTGACAGCCTTTATGACTGAGCTCTCCAACAGCATGGGATAAAAAGTGGCATTTCGAACTGAGAGGTGAGCAAGTGTGCAACAGAGTGAGACTGAAAGAGGCACACAGAGGGGACAATTTAGGCAGAGTCCAGAACACGCATGGGGAAAGGCACTTTGGAAGCAGCTGTTTGTTTACAGTGGAGGCCTCCTGGGAAGTCAGCGTTATCTCTTCCTAAAGGCAGTCCTCCAGGCCCCGCTTGTCAAAGCTTTGCTGGTTTTGCTCAGGTTGTAGGCTGGAAAGAGATGTGCTGCCCTTCTGAGGAAGTGCTTGGTAACTCAAATCCCTGCAGAGCAAAGCCTGGCCCGCCCACATGCTGTCCCCTCTGTGTTCTCTAGGGGCCACTCACTGGGCCCCACATTCTGCTAGCTCTGCAGCTGGCCCTGTGTATTTATTTTCCAAAAGGAAGAGGATTGACCATGAATACCAGCAAGTACTCTTACAACTTTTTGAGCATAATTCTGTTCTAAGGCTGGCTTCAGCTGCTTCTGACAGCAATTTCATGAACTAGATATGATCCTTCACACATTTTAAAGAATCTTGGGTCACACAGCTAATAACTGGCCAAGCTGGAATTTGAAGCCAGGCCCACTTGACTCCAAATCTATTGCTCCAGAGTCCTCCCTGGGGGTTGTGTGGGGTATAAGGTAGGGTACCGTCTTTACTGGCTTCATCCCCAAATACACCCACTTGTGATTTACCCATCATTCCCTGTGTACCTTTAAACAATGTTTACTTCTTCATTTATTGGCGTGTCTTGTCTTAGTTGTGGCACGGGGCCTCTCTAGTTGTGGCATGCACACTTGGTAGTTGTGGCGCTCAGGCTTATTTGCTCTGCTGCGTGTGGGATCTTGGTTCCCTGACCAGGAATTAAACCCACATCCCCTGCATTGGAAGGCAAATTCTTAACCACTGGACCACCAGGGAAGTTCTTGTACTTTTTAAAATTGAAACATAATTTACAAGGTTACAGTGTTAGTTTCAGGTGTAAAGCAACTCAGTTTTATATATATTTATATATATGTGTGTATATATTATATCTTCTTTTTCAGATTATTTTTCATTATAGGTTATTATAAGATATTGATTATAGTTACCTGTATTATTCAGTAGGTCCTTATTGTTTACCTATTTTATAGCTTTGTCTTTTAAGCAACAAACTTGACCAAATCTAGAGACACAGAGAAGCCCCCAAATAGATGAATTCAATAGCATGTGTTGACAGGGTGTTATGGGGACTCTGAGAAGGTACCTGATCCAGATTGAGGGGAGGAGTTTTGAGCTGTCTGGAAGGATGGAGCATCTAAGATGAAACGAAGGGTGAGTAAGAGTTAACCAAGCAGTGTCAGACTTTATTTTTTTGGGCTCCAAAATCACTGCAGATGGTGACTGCAGCCATGAAATTAAAAGACGCTTACTCCTTGGAAGAAAAGTTACGACCAACCTGGATAGTATATTCAAAAGCAGAGACATCACTTTGCCGACTAAGGTCCGCCTAGTCAAGGCTATGGTTTTTCCTGTGGTCATGTATGGATGTGAAAGTTGGACTGTGAAGAAAGCTGAGCGCCGAAGAATCGATGCTTTTGAACTGTAGTGTTGGAGAAGACTCTTGAGAGTCCCTTGGACTGCAAGGAGATCCAACCAGTCCATTCTGAAGGAGATCAACCCTGGGATTTCTTTGGAGGGAATGATGCTAAAGCTGAAACTCCAGTACTTTGGCCACCTGATTCGAAGAGTTGACTCATTGGAAAAGACTCTGATGCTGGGAGGGATTGGGGGCAGGAGGAGAAGGGGACGACCGAGGATGAGATGGCTGGATGGCATCACGGACTCGATGGACATGAGTCTGGGTGAACTCCGGGAGATGGTGATGGACAGGGAGGCCTGGCGTGCTGCGATTCATGGGGTCGCAAAGAGTCGGACACGACTGAGCGACTGAACTGAACTGAACTGAAGCAGAGAAAGAGGAAATGGATTTAGGCAGAGATAAGAGTTTGTTCAGGACAGCGGTCTGGTCCGAAGAGGAGAGTTTGGGAGCCTTGGCATAGATGAGGTTTGAGGCCAGGAGACTGGCGAGATGACCTAGGGAGTGAGTGCTGTCTTTTAACCATCCTCTGAAGAGGGGCCACAAGCGAATCTTCCTCATAAAGTTGTTGTGGGGGTAGAATGGGTGACACAGGGGTGGGAAACATCTGATCAATGTCCAGTTCCGGTGGGAACATGTCAGGCAGGGAAGCAGTAAGCCTCCAGCAGAAGCAAGGGAACCCCCAGACAGGAGCTGGAGTCAAATGAACACGAGGCAGGCAGGGTCTGGGTTTTGTCTCGATGGGCCTGGGATGTCTAGGCTTCCTTCTAGCTGGGTGATGGCTGCATGGAGGTCTCGTCGATAAGACAGCAGCCTGGATTAAAGGATCAGGGTCCAGAGGGCTCCTGGGAATCAGATCTCTGCAGAGATGGCAACCCATTCTCCCAGGGGTGGGGGTTTAGGGCCCACCATTAGTAATCTGTATGTAGTTTTCCTTTCCCAAGGTCTCTGCTGCTGCCCAGAGTGACCCTCCCTCCCTGAGCCTTCCTGTACCAATCTGTAATAGCTAAGTATCAAGCCCCAGGCACCTCAACCTGTCAGGCTAAGCATCTCACATTCATCATCCCTTTTCATCCCCACAATACAAGAAAGATTCTCTTGTTACCCCACTTAAGAGAATAGGGGTAAAGTGCCACACTCATACCCTAGGTCACTCCATCCAGCCCATGGCTTTATATATCATGCATATTGAGAAATTTCTCTCATCAATCAGATCTGTCTTCTGAAATCCAGGCTCATACATTCAACTGTCTTCTGAGCAGTCTCACAAAATATGTCTAAAGTGAAATTCTTGATGTTCACTGCCCCAGCCTGTGTCACTCACATCTTCCTTATCTCAGTTAACAGCGACTCCATCCTTCTAGTTGTTTAGGTTAAAAAAAAAAAAAAAANTACATTCAACTGTCTTCTGAGCAGTCTCACAAAATATGTCTAAAGTGAAATTCTTGATGTTCACTGCCCCAGCCTGTGTCACTCACATCTTCCTTATCTCAGTTAACAGCGACTCCATCCTTCTAGTTGTTTAGGTTAAAAAAAAAAAAAAAAAGTAAGCATCATCCTTAATTCCTCTGTAGCTCTCAGGCCCCACATGCATTCAGCCTCCTGTGGGCTGTGCTTGGTTTTAACGGCGCCACCTATGAGGTCACAGAGTTTGGGTGACAGTTTTCTGGGAAGACAGGGAAGGGGTAACTGTGAAGGGATGTTTCACTTCCCTCGGGACCTCAGAATGAAGGACCCCCAGTGAGGAAGAAAGGCGAAGTGAGCCCAGGTCTCCCAACCTTTGAGATGGAATCTGGGGCAGAGAAACCTAATGGAGGGACTGTGAAAAGAGGGAGAACCAGAGAAACTGAGGAGTTAAAACAAAAGCGGCAAGAAAAGACAGCCCAGCTCTGCAGATGTTTTCCGTGGAGGAAGTGCACGCTCAATGCGCCACTGGGCACAACATCTACTCTCCAACAGGCATGCGCAGCTGGGCCCACTGCCCTGGGGCCACCTGCACTATGCTCACTTGTGCGACTCTGGTGCTTGTGACCCCAGCCTGACTGGTGCAGGGCACCCCACCTCCCTGCAGATTCCACGACTCTGGGGCCTCTGTCTGCATCACCAGCACAGGCATCACAGATGGCTGTGCTCCCCATGACAAAAAGCTGCTGGCCAGGACCCTGGGGACCTCTGACTTCTTGGGGAAGAGGGTGCCTCTCTCCATCCTCCAGACTCCAAAGGCAGAGGGTCTGCTTGCTGCTCCCCTGGGTGAAGTACATATGCACAGAGCTGGGGGAGAGCGGCAGCCTGGAAGGAGGTTGGGCCACTGGTCCACTGTCTCTCCCTTGCTGTGTGACCTCGGACAGGTTACCCACCATCTCAGATGGTATTGTGTTGTTCAGTCGCTAAGTCATGTCCAGCTCTTTGCGACCTCATGGACTACAGCACTCCAGCCTTCCCTGTCCTTCACTATTTCTCCCTGAGTTTGCTTAAACTCATGTCCACTTGTCACCCCTTTCTCCTCCTGCCCTCAATCTTTCCCAGCATCAGGGTCTTTTCCAATGAATCAGCTCTTCCCATCAGTTGGCCAAAGTACTGGAGCTTTAGCATCAGTCCCTCCAATGAATATTCAGGGTTGATTTCCTTTAGGATTGACTGCTTTGATCTCCTTGCTGTCCAAGGGACTCAGAGTGAGCAAAGGGACTCAGAGTGAGCAGTATTAGATAAAACGACCCCTGCCAGTTCCCCCAGGACAGAGCCTGTGTCTTCTTTATTGGTTCCCATGGTCCCTGAACTGAGAGCAGGAGAGTACATTCAGTTTAAGGGCACTCGTCTCTACTGTAATGTGTTCCTGTGGTGTGTGTGTGTGTGTGTGTGTGTGTGTGTGTGTGTGTGTGTTATTTGAACCAGATGTTCTCATTCCATGTGCAAAGTTATAAATGGCCCCCATTGTCCTGCAGCTGGGGGCACAGAGCAGAGATTTTACACAGATGCCAAATGTGTCTTAAGGTTCTGTTGAACTCCAAGCTCAAGGGACCAAACCGCAACCCTCTTGGCCAAAGTCAAGCTCCCTCCAAGTTGTTTCCCGAAAACCTTCCTGTACCTTTGAGGAGCGATGATGTCCCTGAATTATGGATCTGTCCCAATAGCCTTCATGAGAACAGCTGAGCCTCAACGTCAGAGCTGGAGGGAGTGAAGAGAAGGTGTGGAAGTCAGAGTGGACCTGAGTGTGGTCCGGTTCTAAAGGCAGGGTCTGCGTGGTGACGGGGGCGGGGGGCAGTGGGAGGGGATAGGTTTTCAGAGCTTTGGACGGAAGCCATCTGCAAAACAGGGCACTTCACAGCTTTGCCTGCATCTGATGCTTGTCAGTGCCTCTCCAGTGCTGGGCATTGTCCAATATAAGGGGTACTGTTAAGCTCACTGCTATGGACACAAGAGGGGCTCAGCTCAGTTGGAACCGCCCAAGAAGCCTATGGCAAACCTCCCAGATCTCTCTGAAAGTTAAGTTCAGAGAAGTTAAACAGCTTGCCCAAGGGCACACAGCTGGTTGGGGAGTTTGCCCAACAGGGATTAAAACCCTCTGTTTTCAGTGCCTGGGCTTTCCCCATAGTACTCTGGAGGGTTCAGGGAGGGCTCTGACTTGTCAGGGGGCTTGGAGCCCACCACCTAACCTCTCTCTAGAGGTGGCTTATTTTCTCACCTGGACAGAAGCATGATGAAGCCACCTGCCTGGGTACCCCTCAGGGAGGTGCAGAGGACCCAGGAGCAAGGGGAGTGCTCCCGGCATCACAAGGCGTAAACACGAATGGGGGGCGGGGAGGGGCTCCTGTCGATGCTGAGACTGAGGAGGGTTGGGGAGCCCTGTATGACGGGAGATTCTGGAAGGCCTGGTTCTCCACTTAACTTCCTTTCCTCCTCCCTCAGGCCACAGTCTCCCCGGACCCCATTCCTTCAGATCTCATCACACTTGACACCTGGTGTGCATCAAGACGTCCCTGACTGCTGAGGGGAGCCTCTTGTGGAGAACTCACCTCTCCCAGTGACATAGGGCTTTACAGCTTACCAAGGATTTGCCTGCACTTTTTATCTTGATCTCGCCATACCTCCCTGAGGTGAGTGGGAAAGGCTTTACTATCCCAACTTTCTGCTGCATGGATAGAGACCCTGCAGACCGCAGCCCTTTTTAGAGACAGATAATGAGGCCCAGAGAGGAGAAGCCACTTACCCAGGGCCACACGGCTTATGAACCGCAGAGCAGGACAAGAAATAAGCTCTTCCAGCTCATGGGTGGTGGTCTTCTTCCTAACACCCAGGATGTCCAGATCCCCTCCGGACCTTCCCTGGAAGTTGCCTCTAAAAACAAACTCCTGCACAGCGTTTCCCCCAGCCTCTGTCCTTCTCTCGTGAAGGTCGGGGCAAGATGAGGCAAGAAACAGGATTATGCCATGACTCTGACCCTGCTTCTCCTGCGGGTGACAGGAGGGGAGGAGGCTGCTGGAGGGAGCCGTGAGGGATGTGGCCGCAGCTGACCTTCAGTCCCCATGGTGCCCCGCGGCCCCGTGGCCAGGGGTGTGGCTACCTCGTGTTCTCCTTTTTCATCCCCTTCTCTAGCCCTGGCCTGTGGTTATTGATGACCACACCACTCCTCCGTGGCTGCGAGAACCCTCTTCAGCAAGAATCCACTTAATTACAATCGCAGGGCAGAAAAAGTGACTCAGACATTAAAAAAAAAAACAAACTAGCAGCCAGAAAGATGGGTAAAACAAATTGAGTTTTATCAATAGATCCCTCCATTACCCAGAAAATTTCATTACCCTGCACCTCCCACTCCCTGAGCTTTCTGCTGAAGAGCATATTGACTGAAGCATACATTTCTAAAGTCTGGCCTCAGAGGAGTAGAAGGGGGAAACCCCAAATAATTAGAAATGCAAGAGACCTCTTTCAGAGAAATGCAAGAGGTCTTACTGAAGTTTAACTCCCCCTCAGATAGATTTGGGAAGGATGCGGGGGGTGGGGGGAGGGGGGAAATTAAGTAAGTAACAGGCTGAGGTCCATCCTGAAGCAAAAATTCTGTGGATGAGCCATATAAATAAATGTTTTAAGTGTCTAAGAGTTTATCAAGAAAAACACAGCAGAATTTTAACCAGTAACTCAAATGGGTGCTGCTTTAATTCCACAGTTATGTACCAGGTGGGTCTTGGGTCCCAGCAAGGAGAGGATGTCCTTGCTGTCTAACCCAGGTGAGAAATTCCTCTTCCACTTTGTAATCTGAAATCTTAATAATTCACCTCTTTCGTCCTCTCTGCCTCCCATCCCCAAGTTAGCCATACGTGTGAACGGCCTTCATAACCAGCTCATCGTGTCAATGCTGTATGAGGGGTGTGAGCTAGAGTCCTTTGGAGTAAGTAGGCAACCATCTTCAGCCCAATCTTCCTCCTCAACATGACCACTGAAGTGACTCCTTGTTGCCTTTAAGAAAAAGCTAGTGGGGACCCAAGTTATCTCTCCAGCTTTATCTCTATTAACTTCACATCTTATACCATCAGCCCCAGCCAAACTACCTTGGCATTACCCTTGACTACTTTCCCACCTATTTGGTCAAACTCTCTCCTAAACATATGAGGGCTGGGCAAAAAGATAACAGTCTCAATGAAAACCCGTTCCTTCCCCTGAACAGAGTGATATGTTCCTGCTGGGCCTGCAACAGGATTCTCTGAGATACTTTTTTTTTTTTTTGGCTGTGCTGGGTCTTAGTTTCAGCTTGCAGAATCTTCAATCTTTGTTTTGTTTGACATGTGGGATCCAGTTTCCTGACCAGGGATGGAACCTGGGTCCCCTGCCTTGGGAGCACAGAGTCTTAGCTACTGGACTACCAGGAAAGTCCCTCTGGAATACTTTTTTGATGATATATAATTATAAGTATGGTCAGTCTAATCTATTAATATCATCTCTATGTATCATTTCTTCAACCATACAGTAAAATTACTGAATTTTCTGTGTAAACGAATGAATGAATTTGCAATTTGCCCTTCACACACATTGCATGGCAAGGCGGGAAGAGAATGATTTGCTCAAGGCATCTGCAGTATAATGTTCCATACACAGAAAAGGAAACTGTCATAAGAATCTATCAGTAGCCTAGAGGTGAGCTCATTTAACTGAGCAACTTCATTAGGGGTTGTTAGCACATCAAACCAGTGTTTATTGAACCTGGAAAAGTGTCAAATTGTGCTCTGGTTCTGCAAACCTCTCTCAAGGTAGGTGATAACATCTGCTTTATTTTCAGGAGAAAAATAGTTTCCTTTCCTGAACACACAATATCTTTGTTCCTTCTGTTGACTAAGATGTCAAGCTGCCTTGAGTTATTTAAAGAGACAGAAAACGTCTTTGTTCTTCAGTGATATTCCCTTTGGATTCCTTTCACTGACGATAAACAGCTTCACTATTATAAGATGTCTCTGCTTGCTTTCAAAAAGACGCCGCTATATCCACCTCCACTCCATTTTTCTGGTTGCTGTCTTTATGTGGAGTTGCTCTGGTCCCTTTAAAGTCATCTCTCTGCATATCACACTTCTTTAATGTTGATATGAAGGACCCCAAGCTTCCTGTCCTCTACCTCCCCCTACTTTTTTAGGGCTAATAACTCCGTTTTGCAAACATGCCATTTAAGCCCCAGCAGTTGGAACCCAGGAATACAGCTGCTTTGCTGAAACAGATAAATGGGGTGGCTGCCCTGGTTACCATGGAGACAAAAGCCCACTTCCTAGGATAATGAGGGCCATATCTGGGAGCCTCAGACCCTTGCCCCTTCCCCCTACTGAGGCCTCTTGCTTTCTGTTCAAATAGAAATGAAAAAAGAATAGCTTCTACTTCTGACTTTGTGGGGGTGGGTCTCAGAGGTGAGCAGAGGAGGGGAGGAGCTAACCTAAGACATGTCTGGCCTAGTGGGGAGGGCCCTAGACTGGGGGCCTGCAGGCCCAGGCTCAAACGCTGACTCGACCAGCTGTTTGGTGATCATAAACAAGTCCCCTTCTCCTTTCTGAGCCTCAGTTTCTCCAGCTATAAACTGAGGGAGGTTCATTACCTGTCTTGACTTGGTTTGCCCCAGAAGCTGAACTTGGGTCAAAGATTCAAATGTAAGTAGTTCCTGGAAACTCAGAGTGAGGGGTGTGGAAATGAGACCGAGGGAAGGGAGCCAATACAAGGTATGCTGTTGAGCCGGCCATCACCATGGCAACTGGGCCTCCATCCAGTTGGGCAGTTCTGGGAGACAGAATTGGAGCAGACCACAGAGTTATCCTGCCCAAGCTGGGCATTAACACACCACATCTGCATCTCTCTTTATAGAGGGCTGTTTCCAGAAGCGTTTGTTCATGGCCACCTTGGACTCTGCCCCACACTGGCCCACCATGCTTGCACATACTGGGAGGAAGCAGCCTTGAGTGTCAGGAACAGTGCCTGAGAAGGCAGAGGGAAGGCAATGATAACACCTCTGTAACAGCTGACCTTCAACTCTTCCCTCAGCCCTGAAAAGCTGTAGGCAGACACATGGGCAAAGCAGGGGAATTTAGGGCCTTGGTATGTTGTGCAGAGCGCAAGGACGGCATGTTTCGCACTCAGTGACACCCCTCCCCCATGATTCTAGGACCTCTAGACGGTTCTCAGAAGCTGAGACCAGAGTTCATTTCTAACTGGTCAGAATGGTGAGCTCATCCACTGGCCAGAGGAGGAGGTGACGGTCTTACAGTCTCCATCCCACCTTCTTCCTAACCCCCATCCCCATCCCAGTCTCCAAAGCTTTTCATGGTCTTCTAAAATTACTTATCTTCCAACACAAACCCTCAAGTGCTGTCAGGCTTTCTCCCTCTCTGCCTCTACACAGGCCATCCTACACATACCCTGAGAATAGCTTCCCCTGAATTGAATTTGAGGCCCAGCCCAAACTTCACCTCATCCAGGAAGTGCTTCAAGACCATCCCAGGGCTGGAAAGCTCCCTCTTCTTTGAATATCTTTTGTCTCTGACATCATCTAATCTGATCACACAAGACTCTGGCATTTCACAGTGACGCATCTAACCGTCTTCAAAAGAACATTCTTCTTTCCACCATTTAGCTGTCTACCTGCCAGTACCTGGCTAGTGTTTGAGAGACAGGAAATAATTGGAATAAAGAGTGAGTCAATCAGTTCAGTTCAGCAAGTATTGACTGGGAATTTCAGTACACAGATGCTGGCAAAGGTGCAGTGTTGTTCATTTGCTCAGCGTGTCCAGCTCTTTGCGACCCCATGGACTGTAGCACTGCAGGCTTCCCTGTCCTTCAGTATCTCCTGGAGTTGCGTGAACTCGTGTCCATCGAGTCAGTGATGCCATCCAACCATCTCATCCTCTGTTGGCCCTTCTCCTCCTGCCCTCAATCTTTCCCAGCATCGGGGTCTTTTCCAATGAGTCGGCTCTTCCCAGCAGATGGCCAAAGTATTGGAGTTTCAGCTTCAGCATCAGTCCTCCCAATAAATACTCAGGGTTGATTTCATTTAGGATTGACTGGTTTGATCTCTTTTGCAGTCCAAGGGACTCTGAAGAATCTTCTCCAGCATCAATTCTTCAGTGCTCAGCCTTGTTTATGGTCCAACTCACACGACTATACATGACTACTGGAAAAGCCATAGTTTTGACTATATGGACTTTTGTTGGCAAAGTGATGTCTCTGCTTTTTAATATGCTGTCTGCATTGTCATAGTTTTCCTTCCAAGGGGAAAGTATCTTTTAATTTCATGGATGCAGTCACTGTCATGGAGCAGTGGGGTGACTCAAATAAGATGCCATGTGACTGTGCAGAATTTCAGAGTCAAAATTGTCCGGGGTAATAGAAAGTCAGAATGTGCAAGGATGGCCCTTGGAGATCACCAAGTCCAATCCTCTCCCTTCACAGATCGGGAATCATGGAAGGAAGTTGACTTGCCTGAAGTCACATAGCTGGTAAGTAGTTTTACGTGTGTTTATTCACCACCGGGCGTCCTAGACTTTCTTTTTATCATTTGTGTGAGTTCAGAGACAATCTTACTTTCCTTTGCCTTTTTTCCCCCACTTTGAAGGAAAATGGAATTTAACGGCGTCTCGAAGGGGCAAAGAATAAAAATATCAGTTATGTAATAGTCATTTGCCTTAGTCATGCAGCCCTGCCAGAGTGCTGTTGGAACAGAAAGATGATTAAGTTAAACATGGCATATTTATTCCCCTGCGGTCGCCCTAATTGGCTTTGCCACTGTAATTGATTTGACAGGTTGTTTTTACTGAGAACGAGCTGGGTTCCTCTGCTGGCTAGCACATTTGCTGTTGTTCTCAAAGTCCGGGGTGGCAAGGGTCCAGATGCGCAGATGTGGGCTGCTTTCCCCTTGAGGATGGGTAGGGGGATTCCCCAGCTAAACCTGGGGGGAGTTGAACTCCCAGTGTACAAGTGTGAGAGTTTTTAGGGGGTTTCCAGGGAAAGAAATGGGTAGAGCAGCTCAGTGTGATGCTTCAAGGCATCAAATGGAGGGATCTAGGAAAAATGGAAATGCGTCCATGCTAAGGACTCCATCGTTAGGGCAGAGGAGTCAGGGGCCATTTTTTGCTTCTGGAGCTTTCTGTACTTTTTGTCTGTTTCAAACAGCCACCCCTTCCCACCTCTGCAAACGGCTGCACAGAGTACAGAGAGGCAGCATTCCCCAGTAGCCTGCAGCACCAGCCACCTACACAGCCGTCTCTATTTTTTGCACACAGCTCAGTGCCTCCCTCTGTGTGCACGATGGGAGGCTGTGGGCTGGCAAGTGCTCAGAAACCCATGGGAGGTCTCCAGGGTGAGAGTGGACCCTTGAAGGAGCTGGCATCTGCCATGAAATAGGGCCATTTCAGTCACCAAGTGACCTTGGATATCATCTCACCTTTGAATTTCAGAGTCCTAGCCATCCATCCACACAGCGTAACCATAGTCTGCCCCATCTCCTCACTAGTCTGTGATGTGAGTAATCACAAGTGATAATTACTGAGCACATAAAAACATCCCGAGTTCTGGACTCACACTTCCCATACACCACCACATGTTGTCTTTATAGTGCGATGCGGAAGGTGCTTTTATTACCGTTCTTCTTTAGAGACACAGAAATCGAGGTTCAGAAAAGTAACACTTTTATGGGTACACACCCATAAGTGATAGAATTCAGGCAGGCTGACCCCAGCCCTTGTCTTTTAACACCATACTACTCCATTCAGTATTCTACACCAGCAAAAAATAATTTGAATTTACAATGGCTGAGGGCCGGAGTCACGCAAGAAGGTTACCATATCCAGACTAAGTATAATACTATGGCAAGAACAAGTGAAAAATGTATCTCCGCCACTTGCTAGTTTTCTAATTCCTGAGGCATCTCTCCTCCTCTTCTGTGAAATGGGAATGACAATATCCACACCAGGCGGCTGTTCTCAGGAGTGGAGGATGGCTCACAGAAGGGACCTCGCACCGGGCTTAATATACAGTAAACGCTCAGTACATGGCAGCTCCTTTCCTCCCTTCTTAATCCAAAAGCTGAGCCAAGAGAAGCCCCCTCTACCCCGCTCTCCTGGAATGAGGGCATTTCCTCTGTGCATTTGCCTCTGAACGATGGCACGGTATGGGAAACTAGAGCAGGGAGTGATGGGTGGCAGGGGCTCCCCAAGCCCACTCAGCAGCCTGCAGGGATCTGAGCCGCATCTGAGCCTGGCATCCACACAGCATCCCGGCCGGCCAGGGAGGAGGCCCGCGCTGGAGCAGGCTGAGGAAGTGAGGTCACAGCCTCTGACAGCAATTCGGAAGTTAGGAGAGGCCTGCCAGGCCCTACCAGTCGAGGGACCTTCACAGAGCAGTATCTTGGTTCGGCTGGAATTTCAGGCAGGAATGTTTAGCAGACTGCGGTGGGGCAAGTGTAAATTCCAGAGGCTGAGGTTAACGCTTTGCAGAGGAGTTTCCCCGCTGTCAGCCTCCAGCCTCAGGCAGGGCCTTCCTGGGAGTGGGAGGGGGAGGCACCTCTTGGATTGGAACAGGGACAAGGGGGCCTGGGAGGCAGCTTCTCCCAGGTCCAGGGGAAAGCGGAGGTGCACTTCATATGCCGGGCACTTTATACACATGTGGCCGCTTTATGGTTCCAGCTGGATTCAATGTGCAAACAGAAGTCAACTTCACTTTCTTTCCCCCTGTCCTTTTTAGACTATTCTCTTTCTTTCCATCCCTAAATAAAACCTTAGGTCTTATGGCTTTTTCTGGGCCTTTTTAGTCTCCAAGAGAGTTTCATTTCAGTAAATTGAAAATCTGGTCTAGTATAATATCAAAACTCCAAGCCCCAGTTCCTCAAAAAACTGAAAATAAAAGTACCATATGATCCAGCAATGCGACAGCTGAGTACGTAGCCAAAGAAAATGAAAGCACTAACTTGAAAAGACATATGCACCCTACCGTTCATCACAGCATTATTTACAGTAGCCAAGATATGACAACAACCTAATTATTCATCAAAGATCAGTGGATAAAGATGTGGTACATATATACAATGGAATACTATTCAACCATAAAAAGAATGAAATTCTGCCATTTGCAACAATGTGGATGGATCATAAGAAAAGTATTATGCTTAGTGAATTAAGTCAGACAGTGAAAGACAAATACTCTATTATCACTTGTATGTGGAATCTAAAAAAAAATAAATGAATGCATAAACAAAACAGAAACAGAATCACAGATACAGGGAACAAGCTAGTTATTTTCAGTGGGGAGAGGGAAGGTGGGAGGGACAAGATGGGGCAGTGGATTAAGAGGTATAAACTACCATGTATAAGGTAAAAAACCTACAAGGATATATTGTACAACACAAGGAATGTAGCCAATATTTTAAAATAACTGTAAATGGAGTATAACTCTTAAAAATTGTGAATTACTATGTTATACACTTGAAACATATTGTATGTTAACTATATATTAATTTTTAAAAGATGTAGTGTATATATGTAGAATGGAATATTACTCAGCCATGAGAAAGAAGGAAATCCTCCTATTACCCTGGGGGTGCTGGCAGAATGTTCCACAATCTCTTAGCTTGTCCCAGACACATGGCTCAGCCCTTGCTTTATGATGTGAGGGTTCTTGGCACCTATTGTGTTATCTCAGGCCTCTGGAATGATGACTGAGATAAAGACAGCAAGTATCCCAATGTAGCACTTGTTAGGAGAGTTTCCTGGTATAAAGATTATGATGGAAGTGTGCCTGTTTCTTGAGTACTATGGGCCAGCCACTGTATTAAGCAGCTTAAATGCATTATTTCATAGTGATTCCCCTTTGGGGCTTCCCAGGTGGTTCAGTGGTAAATAATCCTGCTGCCAATGTAGGAGACACAAGCTCAATCCCTGGGTTGGGAACATCCCCTGGAGAAGGAAGTGGCAACACACTCTAGTGTTCTTGCCTGAAAAATCCCATGAACAGAGGAGCCTGGTGGGCTATAGTCCAGAGGGTTTAATCCATGAATCACCTGCGTTGAGTGCACAAGTCTTTTTTAAATGTATTTTTATTGAAGTGTAGTTGAATTACTATGTTGTGCCAATTTCTGCTGTACAGCAAAGTGACTCAGTTATGCGTATATATATATATATATATACACACACATTCTTTTTCATGTTCTTTTCCATTTTGGCTTATCACAGGATATTGAATATAGCTACCCGTGGTATACAGTAGGACCTTGTTGTTTATCCATTCTATATATACCAGTTTGCATCTGCTAATCTCAAACTCCCAGTTCAATCCTCTTCCACCCCTACCCACCTTGGCATAGGGGTGAAGTCGTTCAGTCGTGTCTGACTCTTTGCGACCCCATGGACTGTACCCTACCAGCCTTCTCCATCCATGGGCTTCTCCAGGCAAGAATACTAGAGTGGGTTACCATTTCCTTCTCCAGGGGATCTTCCCAACTCAGGAATCGAACCTGGGTCTCCCACATTGGAGGCAGACGCGTTAACCTCACCCTTCTATTCTCTACGTCCATGATTCTGTTTCTGTTTCATAGAGAGGTTCATTTGTGCCGTATTTTAGATTCTGCATATAAGTGACATCACATCTTATCTGTCTTTCTCTTTCTGACTTACTTCACTTTAATCTCTGGTTGGATCCATGTTGCTGCAGATAACATTATTTCATTCTTTCTCATGACTGAGTAATATTTAATTGTATATACATATATACATACCATATTTTCTTTATCCATTCATTGGTTGATGGGCCTGTGGCTTGTTTCCATGTCCTGGCTATTGTGGACAGTGCTATAAGGATAAGAGAGCATGTATATATTTGAACCATGGTTTTGTCTGGATGTATGCCCAGGGGTAGCATTGCTGGATCATATGGTAACTCTAGTTTTCTGAGGAACCTACATACTGTTTTCCATAGTGACTATACCAACTTACGTTCCCACCAACAATGTAAGAGGGCTCCCTTTTCTGCACACCCTCTCCAACATTTGTTACTCGTAGACTTTTTAACAATGGAGTTTCTGACCAGAGTGAGTTGGTACCTCATTGTAGTTTTGGTTTGCATGCCTCTACTAATTAGCAATGCTAAGCATCTTTTCACGTAAGTGCATGTGTCTTAAATGTACAACTTGATGCATTTTAAAAGTGAACATGCCTGGATCATCATCACTGGGATAGAGGAACTCAAGAAATCTCAAACCGTGTCGTAGTCAGCCTCTGGCCAGAGTACCACTAGTCTGAACTCTATCACATAAATTTGTTTTGCTTGTTTTTGATCTTCATATGAATGACATGCAATATATCCCGTCTTATATCCAATGCCGGGAGGGATTGGAGGCAGGAGGAGAACGGGACGACAGAGGATGAGATGGCTGGATGGCATCACTGACTTGATGGACGTGAGTNGGCCAGAGTACCACTAGTCTGAACTCTATCACATAAATTTGTTTTGCTTGTTTTTGATCTTCATATGAATGACATGCAATATATCCCGTCTTATATCCAATGCCGGGAGGGATTGGAGGCAGGAGGAGAACGGGACGACAGAGGGTGAGATGGCTGGATGGCATCACTGACTCGATGGACGTGAGTCTGAGTGAACTCCAGGAGTTGGTGATGGACAGGGAGGCCTGGTGTGCTGCAATTCATGGGTTCGCCTGAGCGACTGAGCTGAACTGAACTGACTGACACCTGATTTGCTTCACCTGTATGATTCACCTGTAAGATTGTCGTGTATAGCAGTACTTCTTTCTTTTACTACTGTGTAGTATTTCATTGTGTGGCTTTACCATAATTTATCCATTCTACTGATGATAGACACTTGGGTTATTGAGAATACTGTGAGTATATAACATTCTTGTACATGACTTTTGATGGACTTAATCATTCATTTCTGCTTGGTATATGATCAGAGCTAGGATTTCTGGAGGATGTTTATCTTCATTCAGTACTAAATAGTGTCAAACAGTTTTCTAAAGTGGTTACATCAGTTTACATTCCCACCAGCAATGTACAGGTGTTCTGGTTGATTTACATTCTTGATAATACATGGTGTCATCAGGCTTTAAAATTATATTCAGCCTGATGAGTATGTAGAGGTATGGCATTCTATTTTAATTTGCATTTTCCTAAAAATGAATGTTGAACACCTTTTTATATGTCTAGTGGCCTTTAGATAGCCTCTTTTCT
The DNA here is from genome assembly GCA_006410675.1 of Oreotragus oreotragus. Lineage (NCBI taxonomy): Eukaryota > Metazoa > Chordata > Mammalia > Artiodactyla > Bovidae > Oreotragus > Oreotragus oreotragus. The sequence goes on along the minus strand of SJYX01009961.1, from coordinate 166,606 downwards.
AAAGAAGCTATTCTTTTCAAGTTAGAGTTTGTAATAATTGAATTGTCTTTTATAGATTTGTAGCAGCTTATTATGAATTTTGAATTTGGGCCTTAGATACATGTATCACAAATATCTTCTCCTACTCTCTGTGTTGCTTTTAAATTGCTTTTTAATTGTGTTGCTTTTTCATTTCTTGCCATCGTCTCTTCGTGCAGTTCTCAATTTTAATGCCGTCCAATTGGCCAATTTGTTTATAGTTAGTCCTTTTTGTGCCCTAAGAAGTCTTTGCCTACCGTCAGGTCATGAAGATATTCTCCCAGATTTTCCACTAGAAGCCTTATTATTTCTCATGCACATCTTCACACTCCAATTCCTTGTATATGTATCATAAGCAAATATGATATTCCTTTGTATATTTTTAGCTTTATATAAATAATATATAATAACATATTATAACATAGTAATATAATAACCCTGGTGGCTCAGTGGTAAAGAATCCGCCTGCCAATGCAGGAGATGCAGATTCGATCCCTGGATTGGAAAGATCCCTTGGAGAAGGAAATGGTAACACAGTCTAGTATTCTTGCCTGGGAAATCCCATAGACAGAGGAGCCTAGCAGGCTCCAGTCCATGAGGTCGCCGAAGAGTCGTACGTGACCTGGTGACTAAACAATAACAGCAAATATGATAACCTTCTACGATTTCCTTTTTGCACTCAAGAGTACATTTAGGAGATTAATCTTTGTTGATATGTGTAGCTTTCACCCATTCCCTTTCACTGGAGCAAACTTAATTACACTGTATACATATAATGCCGTCTGTTTACCCGATGTTTGGTTGCCTCCAGCATTCATCACCACAAGTCACGCTCCTGTGTATCCACATGCAGGTGCCTCCTTGCATGAGAGTGTCTGTAGGGTGCTTGCCTCCCCAGTGAAGCTGTGGTTTTAGAGCTATAGAGACTCAGCGCTCAGGGCTGCTGAGGAACAGGACTGAGGAGAGAGATGGGTAAGTGGATGTGGGGGCTTTGGGGGGGGGCAGGTAGTCCTGGCTCTGGGCCCCTACCTGTTTCAGCCAGAACAGATTTGCTTTCATGCGTTAGGATTCGCAGTTCTGTTAACACTTTTTGTTTGAAAAAATGGATTCTGCTTTAAAAACAAAAATAGCATGAAAACCGATTGAAAGTATGGTTCACAAAGTGTTACAGGTGCCACTGGGCGGCAGTTGATTCCCCCTCCAGCCCAAGCCAGTCTGCCCCTCTGCTGCCTTGCTCGGCACCCTCCATAGACTCTTCACACGCAGGCCCCCCTTTTCTTCTCTGCCGCTAGACTCCATTTCTTCATCTTCAGTGTCCAGTGCAGGAAGCGTTTGGTGATGGATCAACTAACGGATAAACTTTTGAATAACTTAGCACCATAGTCATTTCATACTGGTACATTTTAGAGTACACAAACAAAAAACTTTTATTTTCTTATTTTTTAAAAAATTGTTATTTTGGGAACTTTCCTGAGGTCCAGTGGTTAAAACTTCACCTCCCAGTGCAGGAGGTGTGAGTTCAGTCCCTGGCTGTGGAGCTAAAATCCCACATGCCTCATGGCCAAAACACTGAAACATAAAACAGAAACAATATTATAACAGATTCAATAAGGACTATTAAAGAAAAAGAAATTTGTTAAAAAAATTCAACACTCTTATTTTATATTGGAGTATAGTTGATTTACAATGTTGTATGTTTCAAGTGTGTAGCAAAGTGATTCAGTTATTTATATGCGTATATCCATTCTTTGTCAGATTCCTTGTTCATATAGGACAAACCACTTTTATATCTGTCTTTCCCTTCAAATCAACCTGGAGCTTTCAGGGTTACTGGCTTCACAGAGGTGAATACTGAGGCTCAGGGAGGTGAAGAAACTTGAGGTCACGTGATTGGTAGGTGGCAGATTTGAAACTTGGACCCAGGCGTTTGAATCCTGGCATTGGGCCCGTTCCACTAGTGTGTGTGGCCTGAAAACACGGCCTTAATCCAGACATCAACTAATAAGTAACCTGTGCGTTACCCTCTGCAGTTTCCGAGTACTCTCCACAGCCCTTCTGTGGCTGGATGCACCCCACCTTTTTTCAAAGACGGGGAGACTAGTGGTAAGAGGGTGGAAGTATCTCACCCAAGGCCGCACACTGTGGAGCAACTAAGCTGTGTCTGCCGCCCAGCTCTGCCTCCCCACCCCGCGCTGCTCCTTCCCTCACCTTCACTCCTGGTGCAGGGCCCGGAGGCATCTGGGGACAGGCCGGCTCCTCGGCAGCCCTCCAAGTCCAGCCTCCTGCAGCCTGAAGGCCTCACCCTCCCTAGCAGGCCCAGGAAACGGGTTGGCTCTGAGCAGCTGAGCAGCCCCTCCCTGGAGGCCTGGAGTTGTTTTTCTTATCTAAATAAACTCTGCACAAACATGGCCGCATTACTCATGAGTAAGTTATTTGCAATAGCGTGTTCCAGAGATGGGGAAATTAGTTCACACTGGAACCACGTCTTAACCTGGTAAATGAATGGGGAAGAGGAAGGAGTTTTAGACCCAGGTCAATGGAATCCAAAGCCTACTCTTTGGGGCATCCCCCCTCCACCTCAAGCCTGGGGAACACTTTTGCACCTGGTCCTACACCCTGTGGGTCCCATGAAGGACAGTCAGCACTAATCTGTGCCCAGGGCAGAGGGCCAGTGAGCTCCGAGGGCCAGGACCCTGTCTCCCATGGTGTCCACCTTTTCCCACCAGCTTCTTCTTTTTCTTAAGTATTTCTTTTAAAAAAA
>SJYX01009961.1:53472-162886 GCA_006410675.1 Oreotragus oreotragus | reverse complement strand
TTTTATATCTGTCTTTCCCTTCAAATCAACCTGGAGCTTTCAGGGTTACTGGCTTCACAGAGGTGAATACTGAGGCTCAGGGAGGTGAAGAAACTTGAGGTCACGTGATTGGTAGGTGGCAGATTTGAAACTTGGACCCAGGCGTTTGAATCCTGGCATTGGGCCCGTTCCACTAGTGTGTGTGGCCTGAAAACACGGCCTTAATCCAGACATCAACTAATAAGTAACCTGTGCGTTACCCTCTGCAGTTTCCGAGTACTCTCCACAGCCCTTCTGTGGCTGGATGCACCCCACCTTTTTTCAAAGACGGGGAGACTAGTGGTAAGAGGGTGGAAGTATCTCACCCAAGGCCGCACACTGTGGAGCAACTAAGCTGTGTCTGCCGCCCAGCTCTGCCTCCCCACCCCGCGCTGCTCCTTCCCTCACCTTCACTCCTGGTGCAGGGCCCGGAGGCATCTGGGGACAGGCCGGCTCCTCGGCAGCCCTCCAAGTCCAGCCTCCTGCAGCCTGAAGGCCTCACCCTCCCTAGCAGGCCCAGGAAACGGGTTGGCTCTGAGCAGCTGAGCAGCCCCTCCCTGGAGGCCTGGAGTTGTTTTTCTTATCTAAATAAACTCTGCACAAACATGGCCGCATTACTCATGAGTAAGTTATTTGCAATAGCCTGTTCCAGAGATGGGGAAATTAGTTCACACTGGAACCACGTCTTAACCTGGTAAATGAATGGGGAAGAGGAAGGAGTTTTAGACCCAGGTCAATGGAATCCAAAGCCTACTCTTTGGGGCATCCCCCCTCCACCTCAAGCCTGGGGAACACTTTTGCACCTGGTTCTACACCCTGTGGGTCCCATGAAGGACAGTCAGCACTAATCTGTGCCCAGGGCAGAGGGCCAGTGAGCTCCGAGGGCCAGGACCCTGTCTCCCATGGTGTCCACCTTTTCCCACCAGCTTCTTCTTTTTCTTAAGTATTTCTTTTAAAAAAAATTGTATTATTCTTGTTGTTATTTTATTGATTTTTTTTTTTTTTTTGCTGTGCCATGCAGCATGTGGGATCTTTGTTCCCCCACCAGGAATCGAACCCATGCCCCCTGCAATGGAAGTACAGAATCTTAACCACTGGACTGCCAGGGAAGTCCCACCAGCTTCTTAAGGGAAGAGGGTAGGGAAGATTTGCTTTATCCTCAGACCTTTTGTGAAATGGGTGCTGAAATCAGTTCAGTTCAGTCACTTACTCAGTCGTGTCCAACTGTTCGAGACCCCACGGACTGCAGTAGGCCAGGCCTCCCTGTTCATCACCAACTCCTGGAGCCAGCTCAAACTCATGTTCATGAAGTCGGTGATGCCATCCAACCATCTCATCCTCTGTTGTCCCTTTCTCTTCTTGCCTTCAATCTTTCCCAGCATCAGGGTCTTTTCCAATGAGTCAGTTCTTCTCATCAGGTGGCCAAAGTGTTGGAGTTTTGGCTTCAGCATCAGTCCTTCTAATGAATATTCAGGACTGATTTCCTTTACCATTGACTGGTTTGATCTCCTTGCAGTCCAAGGGAGACTCTCAAGAGTCTTCTCCAACACCACAGTTCAAAAGCATCAATTCTTAGGTGCTCAGCTTTCTTTATAGTCCAACTTTCACATCCATACATGACTACAGGAAAAATCATAGCTTTGACTAGATAGACCTTTGTTGGCAAAATAATGTCTCTGCTTTTCAATATGCTGTCTAGGTTGGTCATAGGTTTTCCTTCAAGGAGCAAGCAGTTACCATCTGAAGTGATTTTGGGGCCCAAGAAAATACAGTATGTCACTTTTTCCATTGTTTCCCCATCTATTTGCCATGAAGTGGTGGGACCAGATTCCATGATCTTTGTTTTTTGAATGTTGAGCTTTAAGCCAACTTTTTCACTCTCCTCTTTCAACATCATCAAGAGGCTCTTTAGTTCCTCTTCACTTTCTGCCATAAGGGTGGTGTCATCAGCATGTCTGAGGTTATTGATAGTTCTCCCGACAATCTTGATTTCAGCTTGTGCTTCATCCAGCTCAGCATTTGTCATGATGTACTCTGCATATAAGTTAAATAAGCAGAGTGACAATATACAGCCTTGATGTACTCCTTTCCCAATTTGGAACCAGTCCGTTGTTCCGTGTCTGGTTCTATCTGTTACTTCTTGACCTGCACACAGATTTCTCAGGAGGCAGGTCAGGTGGTCTGGTATTCCCATCTCTCTCAGAATTTTCCACAGTTTGTTGTGCTCCACACAGTCAAAGGCTTTGGCATAGTCAATAAAGCAGAAGTAGATGTTTTTCTGGAACTCTCTTGCTTTTTCTATGACCCAATGGATGTTGGCAATTGGATCTCTGGTTTCTCTGCCTTTTCTAAATCCAGCTTGAACATCTGGAGGCTCACGTGTTGAAGCCTTGCTTGGAGAATTTTGAACATTACTTTGTGAGATGTGTGTAATTGTGTGGTAGATGAACATTCTTTGGCATTGCCTTTCTTTGGGATTGAAATGAAAACTGACCTTTTCCAGTCCTGTGGCCACTGCTGAGTTTTCCAAATTTGTTGACATATTAAGTGCAACACTTTCACAGCATCATCTTTTAGGATTTGGAATAGCTCAACTGGAACTTCATCACCTCCACTAAGCTCAACTGGAACTTCATCACCTCCACTAGATTTGTTTGTAGCGATGCTTACTAAGGCCCACTTGACTTTGCACTCCAGAATGTCTGTCTCTAGGTGAGTGATCGTGGTTATCTGGGTCAGGAAGATCTTTTTTGCACAGTTCTGATTATTCTCGCCACCTCTTCTTAATATCTTCTGCTTCCGTTAGGTCCATATCATTTCTGTCCTCTATTGAGCCCATCTTTGCATGAAATGTCCCCTTGGTATCTCTAATTTTATTGAAGAGATCTCTAGTCTTTCCCATTCTATTGTCTCCTCTATTTCTTTGCATTGATCACTGAGGAAGACTTTCTTATCTCTCCTTTTTATTCTTTGCAACTCTGCACTCAAATATATATCTTTGATATAAAAGGTATATCTTTCCTTTTCTCCTTGGCTTTAGCTTCTCTTCTTTTCTCAGCTATTTGTAAGGCCTCCTCAGACAACCATTTTGCATTACTGCATTTCTTTTTCTTGGGGATGGTCTTGACCATCACCTCCTGTACAATGTCGCAATCCTCCATCCATAGTTCTTCAGGCACATTGTCTATCAAATCTAATCCCTTGAATATTTGTCACTTCCACTGTATAATCATAAGGAATTTGATTTAGGTCATACCTGAATGGTCTAGTGGTTTTCCCTGCTTTCTTCAATTTAAATCTGATTTTTGCTATAAGAAGTTCATGATCTGAGCCACAACACCTGGTTTAACTAAACTCCTTCAGCTTCTGGAGCTGGTTCTTTCACAGGAAGACCCTGGGGTCAGGGGAGAGAGGGGCTCAGGAGCTATTATGTAAATGAGGATATGGTGCCTGGAAAATCACCTTTGTTGTTGTGACTGTCCCAGGTACTCAAATGTGGGAAAGAGAAGATGCTAAACGTGGCTTATGTTGCCCCACCAAGTGTGTGCTGTGTGTGTGCTAAGTTGCTTCAGTCGTGTCTGACTGTTTGCCACCCTGTGGACTGTAGCCTGCCAGGCTTGCCTCCCCATGGGATTCTCCAGGCAAGAATACTGGAGTGGGTTGCCATGCCCTCCTCCAGGGGATCTTCCTGACCCAGGGATCGAACCTGTGTCTCTTGTATCTCCTGCATTGGCAGTTGAGTTTTTTACTACTAGTGCCACCTGGGAAGGCCTTCACAGCTACTCTGTCAGATGCGTTCATTACCTCATCTTGTAGTGAGGGCCTGAATCTCAGAGAAGCTCTGTGATATGCTCAAGGTAGAAGGGGAGTGGATCATAAACCTCGGACAGTGGGGTTTGCATTTGCAAAGGACCCTTGGACATAAAGTCTTAATAGAATTCCTGGAAATGCTGGGGAAGGAACCTTAGTCCTTGACTCCTAGTTAAAGAAATCCTGGTTTCAGCAGAATGTTTCTCAGGGGCCGTTTCTAGTCCCAGACTGGACATGGGAACTACATTTGACTTCTCTCCAGAACTCTGGACTGTGGTACCCAGGCTATCTGGTCACAGGGACCCCTTTGTCCTCTTTACCAGCTTCAGAATGATGGGCCCTAGGGTGGAGAGGCTGTGGCTATTGCATGGTGTGGTCCTTGTCCTGGGGGCCTTTTCTCATCGCCTTGCATGAGGACAGGGCTGGGACGAGACCCTGAGACACCCTGAGAGAGTCAGTTTCCACATACCACATTCCAGCAAAAATAGTCTAAACCTGATAACGTCCCTCCCATCCATGTGTGCTGAACTCAAGTAGCTTTTTCTAGAGATTCTGCTTGTAAAATCCTGGGTGAATGTAAGAAAGTTGAATTTTTCTCCTTGGCTTCAAGTAGGGCAGGAGGGTGAGGGTGCTTTGCAGCGGACTTAAGCCCCTTCTTGCTCTGCCTCCTGGGTTCCCCTATCTGCCAAGAGGGTCTTACACATAGTGGGTGCTCAGCTCCCATATTCTGAATTGAATGATGTATGCTCACTTCCCAAAGAGAACTAAGTCTAAGCTGTACTGTGTGAGGTGTGGGCAGAGAGTCTGTGCCAGCCTAGCTGAGGCACACACATGCACACACACACCTACACACATGTGCACACACACACCTACACACATGTACACACACACCTATACACACGTGCATGGGGAGGAGGCATAGGAGAACAATGTGTGTGAACTCATCCCTCCTCCTTAGTTCCAGAAGGGACAGCAAAATTAAAATGTGTTATTCCCTCTCCTAATTAATATCTGAGTTCAAGGGTCTTCCTTGGAGGTCCAATGGTTAAGACTTTGCCTTCCAATGCAGCGAGTGAGGGTTCAATCCCTAGTCAGAGAACTAAGATCCCACATGCCTTGCTGCCAAAAAACCAAAACACAAATCAGAAGCAATATTGTAACAAGTTCAATAAAGACTTCAAAAAAAAAATATCCAAGTTTGGGATCCCCACACTTACCCAGGTGTGAACTGAGCCCTGATACTGACTGTCCTTTACAGACAAGTTTCTCGCAGAAGGATCATGGCTAAAATGCTGGGCCTGGAACCCACAGCTTCACAGAAGATGCAGTTGCATAAAGGGATTTTAGAGTTTCCTGATGCAGCCCCAGGCAGATGCATGATATGGGTATGCTTTGCTACTTAAAAACCAGCTCTACTTAAAAAATAACATTGGAGGCAAAAATACACTTAATGAAGGTGTGACACACCGCAGAACCACGGCCAGTGGGATTTGAGTTTGAGAGGGAGTGTATAATTGTGTGTGTTTTAGACATTAAGGTAATGTGGCCTCACTTGGAAAAATCTGAGGGGAGTGGAGAACGACCTGTAAAAATATGAGTCCATGCTGGTCGGGAGTTTACCTCCACCCTTGCTAGCTAAATTGTAGGATAGCTAGTGTTTATGTACGCTCATTATTTTCCTTCATTCCATCAAATATTTATGGGAAGGGTGCTTTGTGTCGGGCAGTATCTTGAACACTTGGTGACATATCTGTTAATTAGACAGATGAGTTCTGATCTGTGTATTCAAGTCAGTGGGAACAGCACTTGTCTTTTCTGGCTCTTGAATTAACCTACCTGCTACCCAAGGGCAGGAGGCCAGGCTCTCCTGGAGGCATATTTTCCACCCATCGTCCTGAACAGGAGTGCCTACTATGGAAGCTGAGGCATGGGGCCCAGCAGGCTGACAAATCCACGCCCTTTCCATCTTTCACCCCCTCTCCTTGGCTTCTCTCCTGGGCCTCCTGGGAGGCCTTGGCAGGAAGGGGCCCTGAGAGTTTAACTGTTGATTGAAGCTGACAAGGAGTCGAGGTGTTTTCCTCCCACAGTCATTTGCATTGAGTTAGGGGATTCCCAGAGACCAGAGGATGCGTCTTTATCAGTGAATTAGAAGGTCAGAGCTAGAAGAGGCACAGAGGCAAACAGGCTCCAGTTGGAGGAACGGCAGCTCCGTGGCAGAGTTTCAACAAGGATCCCAAGGCAGAAAAGAACTCAGAAAGCCATTCTGCCATGATGTCTGCCATGGGTGCAGAGAAGGGTGTTTGAGTCTTGTATTTAAACCCAAGGCCACTCCAATCCCTTCCTTTTACAGATGAGCAAACTGAGAGTGGAGATGTAAATAATAATACAATACAATACAAGCTAGAGCAGGTCCACTGATAGAACCAAACTCTCCACCTTCCCAACCCCTCCCCCACCCCAGCACTCAGTCAGTCAGTTCGGCTACTAAACCAGGTTTCAAGCCCTTCATAGAGAATTCCTCCCCAAGTCACAACCATTCTTTTCATCTGCGGGTGAGGCTGGTCCAGATCAGGAGTTGACCATCATAATGCATGCTGCTCCTATGTTCCTTTTGGTCCCTGACATTTCCTAGTAATTGTTCAGGGGCAGTAAAATGCAGTGCCACAGAAGCTGAATCCATACCAGGAACTACAGGATTGTGGTGCAGGTTGCCTGGATTTTAGCAACTGGCACCTCAAACCAATCTTCACTTAATTCCTCTCAGGCATTGCCTACAGATTGGCTTTCTGACATCCCCTAACTCAGTGGCCAAACAAGCATGGGGCTGAGAGTCTGCAGTGTAAGTCAGGATTCTACATTTTAGTTATGAGACCATGGGCACATCGTTTAATCCTTCTGGGCCTCAATTGCCTGACTATTAATTCAATTCATCACCAAACTTATTGAGTACATTCAGTGGGCTCAAGCACAGGTGTTGGGGTGAGAAAAATAGCACAAGGTCTTTGACCTTCAAGGCATTTAAAATCTACTATAAAGGATTAATTATTAAGATTGGTGCAAAAGTAATTGTTGAAATTTGCTGCTTGATATTGGGATACTTTCTTAAATAAATGTGATTTTGTTATATATCATTTTAATGCACATTTCTTTTTTTTTTTTTTTGCTAATGACTTATTATTTGCTGTTTACATTTATTTTAGACTAGGTAAATGATAGTAGACAAAAAGCAAATTTGAGCAATTTTCTTATTTGAGTTCAAAATATTTTGTAAAGCAGCAGAGACAATTCAACATCAACAATGCATTTGGCTCAGGAACTGCTAATGAATGTACAGTGCAGTGGTGGTTCAAGAAGTTTTGCAAAGGAGACAAGAGTCTTGAAGATGAGGAGTGCAGTGGCTGGCCATCAGAAGGTGGTAACATTGACCATTCTCTGGTTGTTCAGCATTTGAAGCAAATTCAGTTCAGTTCAGTCGCTCAGTCGTGTCCGACTCTTTGCGACCCCATGGACTGCAGCACGCCAGGCCTCCCTGTCCAGATTAGAAAGGTGAAAAAGCTTCATGAGTGGGTGCCTCATGCTGCTGCTGCTGCTGCTGCTAAGTCGCTTCAGTCATGTCCAACTCTGTGCAACCCCGGAGACGGCAACCCACCAGGCTCCTCCGTCCATGGGACTCTCCAGGCAAGAACACTGGAGTGGGTTGTCATTTCCTTCTCCAATGCATGAAAGTGAAAAGTGAAAGTGAAGTCACTCAGTCTTGTCCGACTCTTAGCGACCCCATGGACGGCAGCCCACCAGACTCCTCCATCCATGGGATTTTCCAGGCAAGTGTACTGGAGTGGGGTGCCATTGCCTTCTGAGCTGACCACAAATTAAAAAAAAAAAATCATCATTTTGAGGTGTCATCTTATTCCACACAACAACAAACCATTTCTTGATGGATTGTGATGCGAGGCAAAAAGTGGATTTTATATGACAGCTGGCAATGACCAGCTCAGTAGTTGGACCAAGAAGAAGCTCCAAAGCACTTTCCAAAGCCAGACTTGCACTGAAAAAAGGTGATGGTCACTGTACGGTGGTCTGCTGCCGGTCTGATCCACTACAGCTTTCTGAATCCCAGTGAAACCATTACTTCTGAGACGTATGCTCAGCAAATCAATGAGATGTACTAAAAACTGCAATGCCTGAAGCCAGCATTGGTCAACAAAAATGGCCCAATTCTTCTCCACAACGATGTCCAGTGGCATGTCACACAACCAATGCTTCAAAGTTGAATGAAATGGGCTATGAAGTTTTGCCTCATCCACCATATTCACCTGACTTCTTGCCAACCGACTACCATTTCTTCAAGTATCTCGATAACTTTTTGCAGGGAAAACACTTCCACAACCAGCAGGAGGCAGAAAATGCTCTCCAAGAGTTCACTGAATTCCGAGGCAGGGATTTTTATACTACAGGAATAAATCAACTTATTTCTCATTGGCGAAAATGTGTTGCTTGTAATTGTTTCTGTTTTGATTCATAAAGATGTATCTGATCCATAATGACTTAAAATTAATGGTCCAAAACCACAATAACTTTTCCACAATAAATAATTCCTTTAATAAATAAGCAGATAAATGCACAAATAAGTCCTAAGTATGAGCATAGAAGTATGAACAGGATAGAGGAGGAAAGGCTTCATGAAGTGGGTGCTGCTCCAATCTAGACATGCATGGAAGGAGTGTTCAACCAGTTGAAGGGGTGGAATATGGAGATGGGAGGGATGGAGAGGACACCAAAGTCAAGAAGGAGTGGTGTGAGCCAAGATACTGTGGTGTGAAAGGCCCAGGGATATTTGTAATGTGCCTGGAGAAAGGATGTGATGTGGGTGAAGCAAGAGAGTTGAGGGTGCAGACAGACTGGCCCCATCACTCAGCACCTTAACTCCATGTGAAACACCATGGATTCTGTTCTCCAGATGTGTGCTGCCCAACAGGGGAGCCACTAGCCACACACGGCTATTCAGCACTTGAAATGTGACCAGTCCAAACTGAGATGCAAGCATAAAGCACACAACAGATTTCAAAGACTGCACAAAAAAAGAATATAGAGATAATTTTTATAGTGTTTACATGTTAAAAATGATATACTGGATATGCTGGGTTGCGTGCATGCTACGTCGCTTCAGTCATGTTAAACTCTTTGCCACCCCATGGACTGAAGCCCACTGGGGCTCCTCTGTCCATGGGATTTCCCAGGCAAGAATACTAGAGTGGATTGTCATTTCCTCCTCCAGGGGATCTTCCTGACCCGGGGATCGAACTCCCATCTTCTATGTCTCCTGCATTTCAGGCAAATTCTTTACCACCGAGCCCTATGTTGGGTTCAGTTCAGTTCGGTCGCTCAGTCGTGTCCGACTCTTGGTGACCCCATGAATCACAGCACGTCAGGCCTTCCTGTCCATCACCAACTCCCAGAGTTCACTCAGACTCACATCCATCGAGTCAGTGATGCCATCCAGCCATCTCATCCTTTGTCGTCCCCTTCTCCTCCTGCCCCCAATCCTTCCCAGCATCATAGTCTTTTCCAATGAGTCAACTCTTTGCATGAGGTGGCCAAAGTACTGGAGTTTCAGCTTTAGCATCATTCCTTCCAAAGAAATCCCAGGGCTGATCTTCTTCAGAATGGACTGGTTGGATGTCCTTGCAGTCCAAGGGACTCTCAAGAGTCTTCTCCAACACCAAAGTTCAAAAGCATCAGTTCTTCGGTGCTCAGCCTTCTTCACAGTCCAACTCTCACATCCATACATGTTGGGTTACATCAAATATATTAACTTCATCTGTTTCTTTTTCCTTTTTAAAAAATAACATAGCCTCAATAACATTTAAAATTACATAGATCACTCGCATATATTTCTACTGGACAGCACTGCTGTAGACAATTGAAAGCATTCTTTATAAATTACCGAAAGCATTTTTTTACAAAGCAGGGAAATGTAGATGCAATTTACGCTTCTGGAATGCTCACTCTGGCTGCAAGTAGAGATGGAAGACAATTAGAAAATTATTGTAATAATTGGTGGTGAGCAGTGATAGGGACCTGAATTAAGATGGAGGCTGGGTGATGGGAGGCAGATCCTACAGGGTTTGGTGGCAGATTGGATATAGGGGTGAAAGAGGGGAGGAATTTCCAGGTTACTGGGTGATTGGAGACAATTGTGATGCCCCTGAGGATGGAGGGCTGAGAAGCAGGTTCACAGAGGAAGCTGACGAGCTGTTTTGAACATGAACTTGAGATGACTGTGGGCCTCTAATTCCAGGTGACAGTTTGAGACTTGAGCTCAGGAGAGGGGTTGGGTTGGATATTTAGATTTCAGGGTCAGTTTTGAAAGATCAGGCAAGACTCAAGCAGAATACAATCACCCAGGATGGTTGTTTTCATTTAGTCGCTAAGTCATGTCCCTCTCTTTGAAACTCTATGGACTGCAGGACATCACTCCTGTCCTCCACTACTTCCCAGAGTTTGCTCAAACTCATGTCCATTGAGTGAGTGATGCTATCTACCATCTCATCCCTTCCTGTCCCCTTCTCCTTTTGCCTTCAGTCTTTCCCAGAATCAGGGTCTTTTCCAACATCAGGGTTACACAGGGAGAGAATGTCAAAGGAAAGCAGCAAGTGCCTGGCCCCAGGGAACACCAGCACCTATGGGAGGGCAGGGGGAAAGATCGAAAAGTGTTTCCTTGTACTGCCTGCCAATAACACCGCCCTGTGATTCCTCTGCCCTATACTCAGAGATCTTTCAGTAGAGACCCTTTTTCACTTTTTGATTTCAGAAGAAAACAAAAAATGTCACAGCAAAAGCTGAAGCTCTCTTGAGTGGATCTATTGATGACTAGAAGAAAACAAAAAATGTCACAACAAAAGCTGAAGCTCTCTTGAGTGGATCTATTGATGACTAAGTCAGATGACAAGAAAAATTCTACCCCAGATTCAATCTCACTTTATAAAACTGTTAGGATAAGCTGGTACAATAGCTTTTCAGGGGGCCATTTGGTAATGACTCCATAAGTAGCCATTCTTCTTCTAGGGACTTACTGTAAGAAAATAATCAGAGAGACACACAAATGCATATGTACAAAAGTGTTTAAAGCATCACTTTTTATAATGCTGAATAAAACTGGGAGCCACTTAAATGTCCACTTGTGGAAAACTGGCTTCATACATAATGATAGACCCATGTGACAGGCTGCTCCACATGCATTCGAAATAGTGGAGTAACAGAAAAAGATGTTCATGATATATTTAGTGAAAAATCAGGGGGTTGTAGTGTGATTATCTCTAGTCTGTGGTCACTGTTTGTCCTCATCATGGTTAGGAACAAGGGCTGTCCAGCAGGTATCTTGGCTTGTTTGAGTGTCCTCTTCATGTCTGAGTGTCCTCTTCTGGAAAGGGCAGGGTAATGACACCAGTCACAGCCAGCTGCAGAAACTAAATGAGTTAATCTCATTCATGTGAAGCACTGAGAGCAAGGCTTAGCATTCATGAGACGTCAGTATGTGTTAGCCTTTATTATTACTTTTAAAGACATCTTTATTGAGCTGTAATTCACTTATACCATTCACCCACTTAAAAATGAACAAGCCAGTGGGGTTTGATATAGTCAAAGAGCTGTGCAACTATCACAATAGTCAACTTTAGAATATTTTCCTTCCCCCAGAAAGAAACTCTGTACCCCTTGGAAGTCACTCCCACCCTCTACCAAGCCTCCAGCAGCCTGTGATCTACCTCAGCCACTGTAGATTGGCCTATTCTGGGCAGTTCAGAGAAATGGAACCCTATAATACGTGGGCTTTAAAACAGCAACAACAGCCTAACTCATGTCTTGAAGCTGGTGTCCCACCCTCTGGTCAGACTGAATTGCCTGGGAGAGGGACAGCTTTTCTCCTTTTATTCCTTCAAGGTCTGAGTCAACCCCAGGAGGTTTCCAGATGCTGGGGTGTATCTAAGGGATAGAATATTCTAGATATGTGTGTTGTTTTGAGAAATGAGGACTCTGTTTCTCTTTTAACATGGCCCATGTTTGACTACTCAAAGGCACTAACAGACCACCCAACCCCCTGCCCCAAGCATCAGTCACCCTCTCAGACCTGAGCAGAAGGTCCAAACCACCCCTGCCTCATTCCCTCCAGGATCCACATTCCCTACCCTGGATAAATCCAACTGTGCTTTCACCCTACACATTGCTGTCTTTCTTTAAAATCTTTATTTAAATTGAGGTGTAACTTTGATATAGGACCTTCCATTCAATTAGAGTGTAAAAATAGCTTGCCAATATATTAAGAAGTAATTTAAGGGCATACAGTCTCACTGCTCTTCTAGAACCGTATGTTTATTTCAGCACACCACTCCTTGCTGGTTGTTCATATGCACGTGTGCTTTAAAAATAAATGCAGTCATATGAGCCACCAACTGCCACTTTAGGGCCACAGTGTAAACTGAACTCTGGACCGAGAGAAATCCTGGGCCTGAGCCAAGGCCACATTTGTGACTCTTATTATCCCAGAAAATAGGAAAGAGGAAACACAGTGACCTCTCCAAATATACACTCATACATGGTACAAAGACAAAGACACAGAAACACATGAACCCAGGAAGAAAATTCACACAGCATGTACCCATTTCACTTAAACATATGGGGCTGGGCTCTGTGAAATAACGTGATCTGAACAAGACAGATCTCAGAGTAGCATGGGCGGACCAAGACATTTAGCACACAAACACCTGAATCTCAACACCACCTGTGTAAACGTAGAGTGATCAACACACCAGGACATACACAGGTGGTATAATCAAGTACACACACACTCACGCACACAACTGTACACCTACCAGGATCCTTTCCTCGCCCCTGACTCCAAGGCCTACAATTTCTGAACACTAGGAAGGAGCTTCTTCAGGAAAACTCAGAATAGCTCTGTGAACCCTGCCCTGGGCTCCAGCCACCTGCCCACAGGCCCATCCTGTCCTCCCTTGAAGCCCTGGCCCCGTGCCTCAGTCTGTACCCAGCGGTGGGTAGCAATGCCTACCCCCGAGTCCAATCCCCCACCCCAAATCTCCTCCTGTCAGACCTGGCCTCTCACCTTACCTTCCTTGGACCCAACACCCAAATCCTGCACTCCAGCTTCCCTACACCCAACTCCTGTCCCAGCTCCCTTCTCCCAGGGACTGTCTGTAATCAGCCCTGGGAACTTGACTCTGTGGGCTCTGGAGACAGAGGGTCCATGCTGGGCTGGCAGTCAGAGGTCAGCCATCCAGTCTGGACAATAGCAACTTAAAGTCTTCAGTCTCTGGTGCCTCCTCAGCAACAATAGGAACCATTTTTGGGGACCGAGAATTTCAGACAAGATGCTATTCTAGAAGTCTCTGCCCAGAGCCTGGCCTGGAGCAGACCTGCAAAGGGTATTGGTCCCCACACCCTCAGTTCCCCGAGCTGTCAGGCGGGGGCAGCGTCCGAGGCTGCGGGTTCCTAGGGGAGGCCCTGAGGCAGGCATTTTAAATAATTTTGACTGGGTTCCCCAAATACGAGAGATCCCCATCATTGGTTAGAAGGTGCTGGGAAGCAAAGGCTCTGTCTTGGTTTATTCTGTGGTGCTTTAGATGTTTTGTCTTTTTACTGATTGACTGACTGGATGCGCCATGCAAGATCTTAGCTCCCTGACCAGGGATAGAATAGGCACCTTCTGACTGACTTTTGAGTCAGTTCCAAGACTGACTTTTGAGTGAACTAGAGAATAGTTAGGCTACTGACTACCATGTGCTGAGTACATTGTACTATTGCAGCTTAAGTGCAGAGAGTGAGGTTAACAGATTCCTCAGTACCACACAGTACTTCATCATTACAGACCCATGGACGTATTTATTTTCCCCCTCTAGCCTCCCCTCCAATTCCATATGCTTACCCTCAAACACCTATTCTATTGTGTTCAATGTGTATTTTTTCTATTTTTATTATGGTAAAATATAGGTAACAAAATTTATTATTTAACCGTTTTAAAGTGTATGGTTCTGTGGCATGGTTGTACAATCACCATTACCACACCCATCTCCAAAATTTTTTCATCTCCCCATCTCAAATGCTGTACCCATTAATTCCCTTCCTCCCCCCAGCCCCTGGCAACCACCATTCTCCTTTCTGTCTCAAAAAATTTGACAGTTCTACGTACTTAGTGTAAATGGAATCATATATGACTGGCTTAGTTCATTTGTGACTGGCTTATTTCACGTAGCACAGGGTCTTCAAGGTTCATGCTCATTGTAGCATGTGACAGGATTTCGTTCCTTTTTAAGGCTGAATAATATTCTATTGTATATATAGACCATATTTTGTTAATGCATTTATCCATCAATAGACCACTAAAGTTATATCTACCTCTTGACTATCAAGAATAATCCTGCTATGGACATGGCTGTACA
Organism: Oreotragus oreotragus; assembly: GCA_006410675.1. NCBI lineage: Eukaryota > Metazoa > Chordata > Mammalia > Artiodactyla > Bovidae > Oreotragus > Oreotragus oreotragus. The sequence continues at coordinate 148,607 of SJYX01009961.1, read as the reverse complement.
AATATTTGTGGAATCTCTACTTTCACTTCTTTTGGGGTATACACTCAGAAGCGAAATCGCTGGATGAAGTGGTAATTCCATGTTTACTTTTGTGAGGAACCACCATACCATTTTCCACCTTGCTGCTAGCATTGCCCAAAGGTCCTAATTTCTCCATATCCTCACCAGCACTTACTAGTTTCTCCTTTTTTAAGAGTAGCCATCCTAAAGGGTGAAGTGATTCAATGTGTATCCTTTTGTTTATATGACTTCTTTCAAAATGTATACAGTTGTTTTGTGCCTATGTAACTTTTTACGCAAGTAACATAGCATTATTTCTGTCATTTTCTGTGTTGCTATCTTCACCTTGAACTGTTTTTAAGATACAGCCATTTTTCTCCTGTATGCAGAACTTATTGCTTATAATTTGTGCATAGTACTCTACACTGAGCACCGACTATATCCAAGTGTATTGAAAATGTTCTGAGTGCTTGTAGAAAGCTCTCTGCATGTGTTGTTTGATTCCTTACAGCGATCTTAAGAGGTAGATTATTATGATTCCCATTCTATAAGGAAACTGATACACAGAGTTAAGGGACTCGCCTGAAGTCACACAACTGGAAAGAGGAGACTAGACATTTTAACTCAGGTCTGTTTGGTACCACAAAGAGAACTCATGTGTGTTAAGGGCTAAAGAAAGAGGGCTAGCTGCAGACAGAGGCTCCCTCTCAGGTGAGGGCATTCTGCTGAAAGTTCTAGTCCTCATTAGATCCTCACTCCTCTCCAGGTTGTGAATCACCTCCTTTCACCAGATGTCACTTTATGTCTGTGTAAAATGGAGACAGGAACAATTTTCTTGCTCTTTCGAGATTCACCACTTATTGATTAAACATCCTTTAGCTAACAGAAAAATCATCAGAATTGAAGGCAGGTGTTTGTTTCTTTCCAGTGTTCCACCCGGGAGCCATGCCAAACACGTGAAAATCTTTTGGTAAATCTGCTTGTGAGGCTCCTCCCCCATAGGACTAACTATTCCCAGAAAAACAGAGGCGCTGCCTCCGGCCCCATCCCACCTCTCTTGAACTTTGTGCTTATCCCGATGAAAAATTAACTGGGCTGATGTTTCCTTTCCAAGGACAGCCTCTGCAGAAGCCGGCCTGGCTGGGCCCCAGGAGCACAGGCGCTAGAACAGAGTTCCTCTCCACCTAGAGCCGCCCACCCACTCACCTGCCAAAGTCAGGGGAGTATGTGGGGTTCTCGGGCACCCAGAGGAATCTGCTCCTTAGCCCTCCAGTTTTATGAAACTGGACTGATTTCTCTAACTCTTCTAGTGGAGAAACTGAGGCCAGAGGAGAAAGGAATGCCCAGATGAGGCACTTGTTGGCCTCACACATGGAGCCAGCCCTGTTTTCTGTGTGCACCAGCTGTCCCACCGAGACCAGCAAAGAAAATGCAGGAGAGCAAGCTTCAGCCACACTGACTGCTGACTAGTACTGCCTCCTTTCAGGAAAATGAGAAGGCTGACCGGGGGCCCTTCCCATGTCACGATTCAGAGGCTCGGGGACATGCCAGGCCCTTCTACTACCTGCAAAACTCAGATCTCTCTTAGGCTCCTCACCTTCATAGTGTACATTACACTTCACCACACATGGCTTCTGCCCTGAAGGAGAACAGTTGTAATGCCTTTTCTAGATTCATAAGAAGAACTGTGTGCTTCATTCTTACAGCTGAGAGAATAGATGCTGGGTGGGATGAAGGGGTAGAGAGAGCCAAGATTAAAAGCCAGGCCAGTCATTGATGAAGCTTGAGGTCTTTTTGCTGGATGCCTCTCGACAGTGGGACCTGCCTGATGCAATGTTCAGGTTAATATGAACGGTTTACACAAGGGCCCATTTCTCACAGGCACACACCTCCTACCCCTTGGTGCTTCTTTAGGTTGTGAGGCTAGGGCCCTTAGTCTTTCATTTCAGCATTTTCAGAAATGATTAGGATGGCACACGGAGGTGCTCTGTAGATGTGAGTGTCTAACTGAACCCTGCTCCCCACTTTGCACCTTTCTCCATGGCACTAACAGCGGTCCCAAGGTGTGGCTCTATTCCTTTAGAGTATTGACTGTTGATGAAGCTTTTCACATCGGACTCCCACAACCACCCTAAGAGATCGAGAGGAAAGCTATCTCTAGCCCGTTTTCCAGGTGAGCAAACATTTCTTCTAGTATCACAAGAGTGCACCTGTGTAAAGAATGTTGGTTTTGCAGAGCTCCATCTGTGATGTCACCTTCTACCTCTACAACTCTAGAAGGCAGCTAGCTGGGTGCAGTGTGGGCTGAGGCCTCAAAAATCACTGGTTTGTATCCTAACTCTGCAGCTAGAGCTCTCCAGTATTATAATCTCTGGGCCTCGGGTACTTCAGCTGTAAATGGGAGACCAGGGACATCTACTTCAAGAGTCACTGTGAAGATGAAATCAGAGGGCAGCACTTTCTTCACTCTACCTGGAATGAAGAAAGCCATCAATAAAAGTCTATTGCCTTCCTCTCTTCTCTTTTTCCATAAGAACCGGAGGAAGGGAATGTAACCAGATTATAGTGGCTGCTGGTTAGTTCCAAGGACTGGCCAGGAATGAATGGGGAGCAGGTCATTAAGCCCCATTTGGGGTTCAGGGGACTCTCCTTTAAGGTCCAAGCAGGCAGAGAATTAGAAGGAGGGGAGCCCTGGGCTCAGCCCCAGCAGCTGACAGGCCTGCCAGAGCTCATTCTCTCCTTCCAGGCACGGACCCCTGCAGCTTCTGGGCTGACTTTGTGGATTAGGCCACACCTCACAGGGCTCTGTAACTCCCCACCCGCTAGAGGGTTTGCGGATCACTTCTTTCTCACCAAGGGAGTTTCCTGCTGTTAAAAACAAACAAAGGCTAAGAGGTCTGGTAGGGGAGGGGCTGCAGGAGAAAGGCCCTGGGGGCCTGGGGTAACTCCTGAGAGCCACCGAGTGAGGGGTCTGTGGGTAGACGCCCCTGAATTGTGTTGGTGGAGAGAAAAGCCCCAGAGCGCCCCCAGTATCCTGGTGTTCCTCTGCTTCCCACCGAAGCTAATTTAGAATATATAAGGTCCCTGAAGACTGCCCTTTTGCTTCACTTGTTGCGAGTTCACAGCTTTGAAAACAAAACTCTCTCCTATTTTACTGGGTGTTGAATTTCGGATACTTTGTTTCCCATAGGATTCCAGCACCCTGTAATGAAACTTTTCCTCTACAGATAAGTTCTAAGGCTCCCCATTCATTTCTTCCTGAGCTTAACGAATGCCTCTGAGGCCCATTTTCTGCGGGGCACTTGATTCCCAAAGGCCCAAGGGACCCCTGACTCCAGCTATTATCCAGGGAGTCACTGGGGTCCCCAAATCGACACCTCTAAGAGCCTCTCCCTAATCCGGCCCTGGGACTCTAAACTGGAACGGTCTCACTGGTGCGAGAATAAAAACAGCCCCCCCCCCCCGCCCCCGAGTCCCCGGCGCCGCCACGGCCCCTGACCGGGATCCGCGCACCAGCGTCCCGGTGCGCGCCCCGAATTCCTGGGCCTCAGCCTTCCGCGCGTCCTCCCTCGAACCGGGGTCCTCCCAGGAGCGCACTGCCTGCCTGTGGCCAGCCCGCTCTCGTTCGTTCGTGCGAGTCTAACCCTCGGGCCCGCCACTCCAGCTGAGTTTCCTGAGTGTGGGTTCCGAGAGCGGACGCCACGACCCGAGCCCTGCCCTCCCGCCAGGGGCCCTTCTCGCCGCTCCTTTCCCACGACTTCCTCCCGGCGTCCGCTGGACTTCAGGTCGGGGCCGCGCGGGGTCCTGCGCGCTCCAGCCCTGGCGGCCGCTGTCCCAGGTCGCCCACGTGGGCGTGCTCCGCGCCGGGCGGGGGGAAGGCCAGGAGCCCTCCCGGCGGTTGGGGCCGGGGGAGGGGGGGGCGGGCAAGGCGCCCGCAGGAGGAGGGGGCAGGGCGCGGGGGAGGAGGCGGGGAGCCCCAGCGGCAAGGGGGCGGCGACAGCGCTTGGAAAGGAGGCTGCACGCGGATTTGCATGAAACATAGACTGGGAGCGGGCGGGAGCGGGAGCGCGGCGCACGCCCCGGGCCGGCCCAGCTAGCTAGCGAGCCGGGAAGGAGGAGGGCAGCGGGGAGGCGAGGCTGCCGAGGCGGAGGGATCTGCGCTTCAAAGCGAGCGAGGCGAGCAAAGTTTGGCTGGGGGTTGGACTTTCCTTCCTGGAGGCGGCACCCAAACAGCCACCCCGTGCGGAAACCCAAACTTTCTTCTGCCACTCCGGTCCCCGCGGCCGCCGCCTCCGCCCCGCGTCCCCGGCCTTCCCGATCCCGCTTCGCTACTGCCTGCCCGCCGCCCCGCCGTCCTTCTCCCCGCCGTGGGAGACACCCGGGGCGCAGGGCCGCGCGCCGAGCCCCGCCGGCTGCAGCGCCGCGGCCGGGCCTGGAGAACCAGCAAGTTCGCCGAGAGTTGAAGCGAAGTTTGGGCGGCCGCGGCCGGCCCGGGCTGAGCTCCCCGCTGCGCCCCCGGCGTCCCGCCGCGCCTAGCCCCGCCGGGGGCGCTCCTCGCAGCTCGCGCGCCCTCCTCAACCATGTCGTCCATCCTGCCTTTCACCCCCCCGATCGTGAAGCGCTTGCTGGGCTGGAAAAAGGGCGAGCAGAACGGGCAGGAGGAGAAGTGGTGCGAGAAGGCAGTCAAGAGTTTGGTCAAGAAGCTCAAGAAGACGGGGCAGCTGGACGAGCTGGAGAAAGCCATCACCACGCAGAACGCCAACACCAAGTGCATCACCATCCCCAGGTGGGGGCTGGAGGGCCCTCGGGGCGCGCCCGCCCAGCCCCGCAGCGTGGCGGGGCGGCCTGGTGGGGTTGGAGCAGGAGGGAGTCTGTGTGTGTGTGTGTGTGTGTGTGTGTGTGTGTGTGCATACGAGGGGTGGGAACGCAGGCAGGAAGCGGGTGAAGGGGGACCCCAAACAAAACCTTTTCTAGAATTGCAAAGATTCAGAGCCTGGGACTTCCACGCGGCACTCGCTTTCCCAGACCCCCGCATTGGCATTTCACCTCCGGGAAAGGGGGTGCTGCAGGATGCCCCCCACACACCTCGGGGAGCTGCGGGATAGAACTTGAGGCCCGCTTTGTTCGGCTCCGCGGGCCCGAGCCCCTCCTCCGCCGCCGCCTCCCGCCCCCGCGGCCCGCGCTCGTGGAGGTGGTGGTGTCTCTCCCTTTCTTTTCTTCTCCTGTCCCCCCACTTCTTTCCTTCTCGACAGGAATGCAGTCCGTACAGCTGGGGCTGTGGGTGAGGAGCGGGAGCCTCGTGATTGACAGATTCCTTCTTCGTTCTCTCTTTGCCTTCGGGATTAGCATTTTTATCGAGTATTTTTAGATTCGGTTGTGCCAGTCTCCCGCCCCCTCCGCACACACGCACTTTAGTCGCAGTGCAGTGCTCTGACTTTCAAATGAGAGAGATAAGTGGCGGAGAGTGGGGTCTTCTCCCCCGCCTCCCCCGACTGTTTTTTGCCGTTCTTTCAGTCTGAGATTGCGGGTGGGTGCCGAAAGGAGGGGGGTTTGGAGCCGAGGAGATAACAAAACGCACCCCAAAGTGGGCCTCGCATCGGCCCTCGCATTCCTACGGAGCCCTCCTTCCCAAAGCGCTTTGCCATCTGTCTGGACCTCCTTTATCCTCCACTTCGCGCTAGCTAGGTCTGGCAGGAGCTCACAGATGGCTGATAGAAGGGGTCAGTGACTTCCCTCCACTCCCCACGGCCTTCGCTTAGCTTAGCTGCTCCTGGCTGGAAATTGGGATGTGTTGAGGGGGGAGGTATCTTAGCTTTCTGTGTCTCCCTCTTAGCCCCCTTTGAACGTCTTAATTGTGTACTGAGGGAGAGTCTGTGTGTGTGAGTAGGAGGGGAGGAGGTCCCTGGCTGTGGAGGACTGAGCAGAGGGTCCCCGGGGCCAGAGCTCCACATAAATTGTCCCTCTTGATGCTGGGCCAGAAGTGGACTCCATCCTTGGCCACCTGCTCGGGGCAGCTGTACGCCGGCCGCCAGCCGTGTCAGGCAGGCACAAAGCAACATCTGTCCACGGAAACCCAGAGCCGGCCTCCTCTGGAAATAAATGCCACATATGGTGGGAGTGCGGACTTGAAAAATAATAATTTTTTTTTTTCCAAAACTGGGTGGATCCAGTCAATAAAGCGGGAAGGAAGGTGGTGTGCTGTCTGGGAACTGTGTTCGTGTATAATGGGGAGCCAGAATTGACTTCAGANCCCCCCGCCCCCGAGTCCCCGGCGCCGCCACGGCCCCTGACCGGGATCCGCGCACCAGCGTCCCGGTGCGCGCCCCGAATTCCTGGGCCTCAGCCTTCCGCGCGTCCTCCCTCGAACCGGGGTCCTCCCAGGAGCGCACTGCCTGCCTGTGGCCAGCCCGCTCTCGTTCGTTCGTGCGAGTCTAACCCTCGGGCCCGCCACTCCAGCTGAGTTTCCTGAGTGTGGGTTCCGAGAGCGGACGCCACGACCCGAGCCCTGCCCTCCCGCCAGGGGCCCTTCTCGCCGCTCCTTTCCCACGACTTCCTCCCGGCGTCCGCTGGACTTCAGGTCGGGGCCGCGCGGGGTCCTGCGCGCTCCAGCCCTGGCGGCCGCTGTCCCAGGTCGCCCACGTGGGCGTGCTCCGCGCCGGGCGGGGGGAAGGCCAGGAGCCCTCCCGGCGGTTGGGGCCGGGGGAGGGGGGGGCGGGCAAGGCGCCCGCAGGAGGAGGGGGCAGGGCGCGGGGGAGGAGGCGGGGAGCCCCAGCGGCAAGGGGGCGGCGACAGCGCTTGGAAAGGAGGCTGCACGCGGATTTGCATGAAACATAGACTGGGAGCGGGCGGGAGCGGGAGCGCGGCGCACGCCCCGGGCCGGCCCAGCTAGCTAGCGAGCCGGGAAGGAGGAGGGCAGCGGGGAGGCGAGGCTGCCGAGGCGGAGGGATCTGCGCTTCAAAGCGAGCGAGGCGAGCAAAGTTTGGCTGGGGGTTGGACTTTCCTTCCTGGAGGCGGCACCCAAACAGCCACCCCGTGCGGAAACCCAAACTTTCTTCTGCCACTCCGGTCCCCGCGGCCGCCGCCTCCGCCCCGCGTCCCCGGCCTTCCCGATCCCGCTTCGCTACTGCCTGCCCGCCGCCCCGCCGTCCTTCTCCCCGCCGTGGGAGACACCCGGGGCGCAGGGCCGCGCGCCGAGCCCCGCCGGCTGCAGCGCCGCGGCCGGGCCTGGAGAACCAGCAAGTTCGCCGAGAGTTGAAGCGAAGTTTGGGCGGCCGCGGCCGGCCCGGGCTGAGCTCCCCGCTGCGCCCCCGGCGTCCCGCCGCGCCTAGCCCCGCCGGGGGCGCTCCTCGCAGCTCGCGCGCCCTCCTCAACCATGTCGTCCATCCTGCCTTTCCCCCCCCCGATCGTGAAGCGCTTGCTGGGCTGGAAAAAGGGCGAGCAGAACGGGCAGGAGGAGAAGTGGTGCGAGAAGGCAGTCAAGAGTTTGGTCAAGAAGCTCAAGAAGACGGGGCAGCTGGACGAGCTGGAGAAAGCCATCACCACGCAGAACGCCAACACCAAGTGCATCACCATCCCCAGGTGGGGGCTGGAGGGCCCTCGGGGCGCGCCCGCCCAGCCCCGCAGCGTGGCGGGGCGGCCTGGTGGGGTTGGAGCAGGAGGGAGTCTGTGTGTGTGTGTGTGTGTGTGTGTGTGTGTGTGTGCATACGAGGGGTGGGAACGCAGGCAGGAAGCGGGTGAAGGGGGACCCCAAACAAAACCTTTTCTAGAATTGCAAAGATTCAGAGCCTGGGACTTCCACGCGGCACTCGCTTTCCCAGACCCCCGCATTGGCATTTCACCTCCGGGAAAGGGGGTGCTGCAGGATGCCCCCCACACACCTCGGGGAGCTGCGGGATAGAACTTGAGGCCCGCTTTGTTCGGCTCCGCGGGCCCGAGCCCCTCCTCCGCCGCCGCCTCCCGCCCCCGCGGCCCGCGCTCGTGGAGGTGGTGGTGTCTCTCCCTTTCTTTTCTTCTCCTGTCCCCCCACTTCTTTCCTTCTCGACAGGAATGCAGTCCGTACAGCTGGGGCTGTGGGTGAGGAGCGGGAGCCTCGTGATTGACAGATTCCTTCTTCGTTCTCTCTTTGCCTTCGGGATTAGCATTTTTATCGAGTATTTTTAGATTCGGTTGTGCCAGTCTCCCGCCCCCTCCGCACACACGCACTTTAGTCGCAGTGCAGTGCTCTGACTTTCAAATGAGAGAGATAAGTGGCGGAGAGTGGGGTCTTCTCCCCCGCCTCCCCCGACTGTTTTTTGCCGTTCTTTCAGTCTGAGATTGCGGGTGGGTGCCGAAAGGAGGGGGGTTTGGAGCCGAGGAGATAACAAAACGCACCCCAAAGTGGGCCTCGCATCGGCCCTCGCATTCCTACGGAGCCCTCCTTCCCAAAGCGCTTTGCCATCTGTCTGGACCTCCTTTATCCTCCACTTCGCGCTAGCTAGGTCTGGCAGGAGCTCACAGATGGCTGATAGAAGGGGTCAGTGACTTCCCTCCACTCCCCACGGCCTTCGCTTAGCTTAGCTGCTCCTGGCTGGAAATTGGGATGTGTTGAGGGGGGAGGTATCTTAGCTTTCTGTGTCTCCCTCTTAGCCCCCTTTGAACGTCTTAATTGTGTACTGAGGGAGAGTCTGTGTGTGTGAGTAGGAGGGGAGGAGGTCCCTGGCTGTGGAGGACTGAGCAGAGGGTCCCCGGGGCCAGAGCTCCACATAAATTGTCCCTCTTGATGCTGGGCCAGAAGTGGACTCCATCCTTGGCCACCTGCTCGGGGCAGCTGTACGCCGGCCGCCAGCCGTGTCAGGCAGGCACAAAGCAACATCTGTCCACGGAAACCCAGAGCCGGCCTCCTCTGGAAATAAATGCCACATATGGTGGGAGTGCGGACTTGAAAAATAATAATTTTTTTTTTTCCAAAACTGGGTGGATCCAGTCAATAAAGCGGGAAGGAAGGTGGTGTGCTGTCTGGGAACTGTGTTCGTGTATAATGGGGAGCCAGAATTGACTTCAGAGGAGGTGGTGTGATGTGATGGTTAGGGAGCCCTAGGACCCGGTCTCAGCCCCGGTTCTTCCTTCTTTATTACTTTAGGTGAGGGGTAGGGAGTAGGGTAATGTCATACTTCTCCCTCCTGGAGAGAATCTGCCTTCTTACCTGCCTGAGGGTGCTGAGGACAAGTGCTTTTTTATGTTTTGAGACAGAGGAAAAAAAAAAAATCGGTATCCAGTATAAAACAAACAGCTGCATGAATTGTTTCACAGTTTACAAAGGACTTTCAGATGCTTTTAGGAGACCAAGAAAAAAACTCCTGGAAAATAGATAAGGCAATTAATTAGGCCTAAGACTGATCCCATTTTCAAAGTTGAGAAAACGCTGGAGGAGAGAGGTGAAAAGGCTTGGCATAGCAAAACATGCCATTCTGACCAAATGTGCCCCTTCTGCTTACCGTCACTCCTCTTCAGTTTGAGGGGTCTGAATCCATTCTTTGCTGATGGCTACAGGGGTGGGCCCTGGGATCTTTGGTAGTAAGGTTGCCAGCATTCTTTGGGCTGGTGACAGCCTGGAGGAGAGGCCTGGCTCCCCCTTGCCTTGGTAGGAGTTTGCCCTCTGGGAAAGCATAGCCATGGCCTGCCTTTTCCTCTTCCAGTGTTTTCCGCAGCCTGGGGCATATGGACACTTTGGATGTTCCTGAGAGTTCAAGTAAACTCAGCCTTCGCATGGCTCTGTGAGGACTGAGGCATCTTCTACCTGCCTGGCAAGGACCTAATGCTGAGGCATATTTTTTTCCATCTTTTTCAGTTAGGGAAACCCCGTTACTTGGGTGGATCCAGACAAAGTGGATTTCCATCCTTGGATTTTGTGCCCACGCCTCTGGGTCACCTTGTCTCCCCTGGCGACAGCGGCTGCTGTTTTGCTCGTGGGCAGAAAACTAAAGGCCACGTCTTGGGGAGGTGGCTAGCTGGCCTCACACGGGTGATAGCGGTGTGTCTCTGAGTCCCATAGGTTGTGGGGTTGCTTGTCAAATTGTCTGCTCTCTCCTCACAGCTTTTTATAACGAGGTCTTTGGAAAACTGACAAAGGGAAGTGTTTCACCTAGCTATCCCACTGTGGGTGTACGGTGGGGCCCTGGGTGCTTAAAAGTACCCTACAAGATCTGGACTTCACAGTCTAAGGAGCCCTTAGTCTAAGGAGATTTTCTCCAGCTTGTTTTGGCTGATACAAGATCATGAGCCACGGCAGCGCTGTTTAGCAGTTAGAGCTGTGAACTGGAGCCCCCCAGACTGCACGCATTTTTCTGTTACTCCGGCTCTAACTTGTCTCAGTGATCAAGAGAGCTGGAGCGATACAGGCTTACGGGTTTCAAGACTGTCGAAGAGACTGGGGCCAAAGCAGTGGGAAGAGCCTGATTTAGATACACCAGTAGAGGGGCTATCAGGATTCTCTGAGGTCTGGCAGGATGGTCAGAACTTCGACGAGTTGTGTAATAGCATCCTCCCTGTCATCTATTATCCTTCTTGAGTACCTGAGTCCAGCTGCAGGTATCTTCCTGGCCAGTTTATAAGAATGGAGTAATAGCGTTAGCCAACGAGGCAGAGAAGGTGTGTGTATGTTCTATCAGGGAGAAGGAGCCAGGCACACTTAGAAAGGACTCTTCTGATGGACACTGATAATTTGTATTTCTACCAGTGGGACCCATGCTGTGGCCCACTTGTTGAGAGCTGGACCAAGCTTAAGACCTTGTTTGTCTGGAAGGAAATTCAGGCTTTCTTGTGTCAGAGCACCAAGTCCAGAGGAAAGTGGCTGCGGAATTGAACCAAACACAAGGTCTGACACATACCTTTCTGTGCATCTGTTCTTTTGGTGTGGCCTCCTCCTGCTATCTGCCTGGACTTTGCCAGGCTGGTCTCACCGTAACATTTCTTTCTCAGGCTTCTGGGGACAGACCAGGGCTGCAAGAATGGTAGCTTTAACGCCCGCTCCATTTCAGCATCTCCTGTCCTCTTTTCTCTCAATTGCAGCTCAGAGCACCATTCTTGTGTGGCCCATTGGAACCCAACTCATTTGCTAGCACCCATCCGCTCCTTTCTCTTGTTAACCTCGATTAGAGGAGTTCTGCACAAAGGCAGGAAAGAGAAGGAGTCTGCACTGTGGGTAGTGGACTGTGGGGCTGGCTTAGAGCTACGGCTGAACCTAGGAGCCACTTGACCTTCGAACTTAGGAGCCATTTGGAACCTTCGAACTTGCTCCTTGCACCCAGGAGTTGAATAGATTGGGCTCAGTACATGTTGAAGACAGCCCCTTGCTCACAGTTCCTAATCAAATGTTACAGGATGGGATTTTGTGGATTCATAGGTATTGGCCCCTCCCATGTCTGAGTCAGTATTCTGGGAAGTGGGGGAGGATGTGGAGATAAACTTGAGATGGTCCCTGCCTGTGACAAGCTTACACTTGAGTAAGGAAAACATCAACAGGACATTATTTGTGTCTATTTCTTTTTTATTCCCAGGCATCAGGGGGAATATAAACTCTAGTATGGAGTGATATTTTTGGGAAGTGAGGGGGATTATGATATGTTTTTTAAATATTTAGAGGTCGCTATGTTAGATAACAAAGTAAGGATAGCCATCTGTTTTCCCCAGAAAAAAAGCACAGAATTCAGGTCCTGTATCTTGTTGTTTTAATACCTGGATGGATTTAGTAGTTCACTTGATGTCTTAGAGCCTTCTTGTCTGCACCTGTAAAAGCAGGATGAGGTAAAGCCTGTGGAAGTGTTTTGTAAACCAGAAAGTTTGAGAGATGTGTTTTATATTTAGATGTCTCTGTGTATCATTCATTCATTACTAAATTATTCAGTCATTTATGAAATACCTACTGTGATGAGCAGGGCAGGGCACTTGTTCTCAACGGACCCCCTGTCTAGAGTGGGAGATAGACTTGCCCAAAATATAGTCCATGAGCTGCAGCCAAAGGATGTACAAAATGCCCAGGGGTGTGGGGGACAGACTGTTACTTCTCTGGGAATAGGTGGGGAGAGGAGGGAGGGGTCAATGCAAGGTGGAAAACCAAGAAGACGGGAGTTATTATCCAAAGGAGGAAGTTTCTGGACCGTACGTAGTACAGTCATGGGAACTTTTGGGTTCGTGGTGTCTGTTGCCTACAGGACTGAGAATGTCTTTATCTTCCTCGTGTTCCTAAATGGAGTGCTGCTATGAATATCTTACCTCCGAGTCTGCACCTGAAGACCAGTGGCTTGTGTCCAGTGTTTCATGCTACTGTAAAATGGTCTCACTTTGAAATAAAAAAGGAGTTAGTATGGCAAACCTGACATTCAAGTTTCCTTGGTGGGAATGGTGACTTAGGATGTATTAGCTCAGAATATAACAGACCGTGTCCATAAGAAGTGGGCAACTTGGAGGTGATGGTGGATGCTCAGAATTTTTGAGTTCTGGTGTGCCGTAACTTCTCATTTCTCTGGTTAACACTTGCCAAAAAGTAAATCCTGTAAACCTGAATTTCTACAGAGACATAAGAGCTTTTAATAATGTATTTTTGAAAGTCTTTGCAAGGATGTAAAGGTTTAAATGACCATTCTAATAATAGAAAAAGCCATTGAATATAGTAGTCGTTTCCTTCTGATGAGAAATGCAAGCAGCTGATGGCATAGAGACTAGCTTGAGCTTATCACATCAGGAATCCAATTAAAATGAGTTTTTGGAAAATAAATATTGGTTCAATAATGTAGATTTGTAATTGCTATGTTATCGTAGTGGAAATAAAATTAACACGATTTAATGGACTGAACGACCATTAATTTTCACTTGTTAACTTATTGGGAGATTTCTAAATGCCACTGTTGGCACAATGCAGCCGTGTCTCTGTATGAGCTCCTTTAGGAAACAAATAGGACCAAGAGGGGCCTGCTCTGTTTATTGAAGTATAGTTGATTTACAGTGTGCTAGTTTCAAGTGTACAGCAAAGTGATTGAGTCTTATATATGTCTATCCTTTTCCAGACTCTTTTCCCTTATAGTTTATTACAGAATATTGCATACAGTTCCCTGTGCAGTACAGTAGGTCCTTGTTGCTGATCTGTTTTATATATTGTAATGTGTATCTGTTAATCCCAAGTTCCTCATTTATCACTCCCTCCCCTTCCCCCTTTGGTAGGCACAGGTTTATTGTCTAAGTCTGTGGGTCTCTTTTTCTTTTCTGTGTAAGCTCATTTGTATCGTGGTTTTAGGTCGCACGCATAAGTGATATCAGGTGATATTTGTCTTTCTCTGGTTTACTTCAGTTAGTCTGGTAACCTCTAGGTTTAGCAATGTTGCAAGCAGTGCTTGCTTTAAGACTTGAAGTCTGACTTTATTCCCTCATCTATTTTCCCGCCTTATTTACCCCTCCCCCAGCCTCTTGTAAGTGCAGTTAAGTTCTTGAAAGTGGAATGCCGCTTTTTCAATCAACAAAGCTCATGAATAGTTCTAATAAACTTTTATCCTTGTCTCCTTTGATGTATTGACCTATTAAAAAAAAAAGAATTCGCCCTGCCCCCTTCCCAGATCCACATCTGGTTTTACAGTCTGCCCAGAAAGGCTGCTGATGCAGGGGCTGGGAGGTTTACCAGCCTTTTGCAGACACAAATGTCCCCTGCAGTGGTGGATGGGACTAAGTTCTTCCCCAGGAGGGCTGGGCATCATCTATTGACCACTGACAGGTTCCTGGGCCAGGGAGCCTTCAATCTTCAGGTGCCGTGGTTTCTGGAAACAGTTGGAAGTTGCCATAGTAAACCTACCTTGCACAAGTTTGGTTTCTGATTTTACCATATTCCAGATTTTAAAACAAAGATCCAAGAGAACTTGTCCAGTCCATGTGTGTGCTTCCTTTAGTGTACCTAACAGGTACCAAAACCTGCTCCCGGTAGCAGGAACACACCAGTGAATGAAGCAGATGCCTTATTCTGTCCTATTGTAGCCTCTGGTCCACTGGCTGCTGAACACTGGTCCTTTGGAGTTGTAAGAATTGTGTGTGTGTTCACTCTGCTTAACTTGTAAATACTGTTTTCTTAATGCCAGAGAACCAAATTCCCCAAGCCCTGCAGTTTATTGAGTCCTGATGAGAGAGAGAGAGTGTAACGTTACTCTTTGTTTTGACTTAATTAACAGTTTTAGAAATAACAAATCTAGAGCACAAGTCACACTCTCCGTTGTGATTATCTGAGGCCTCTGCTGTAAACAGCAGCCTGCCACCGTGGCACACTGCTGCAGGGTGTTTTGACAGAGAGACTCGGTTTAAAATGAAAACACAGTAGAAGCCTATTAATTAAGAAGTTTGTCTAATTCTGGACTAGGCTGAAGTTTGTTTAGCAGGCCTTTTCTCCCCATAAATGCTGTCAAGAAAAATTAGTCGTGAGCAAACTTTTGGGAGTCACTTTGGAGGCAGGAGTCAACAGACCTGGGTAAGTTCTAGATTCTAACTCTGTTTCTAATTAGCTGTGTCACTTGGGCCAAATCACTGACTGTCTCTGGGCCTCAGATGCTCACAACTGAGAAATGGGCTACCTGAGCTCTATCAGAGGTTCTTTCTAATTCTAAAGTGGTTTCTATGCAAGCATCTTAGAAGCATCCCTTTGCATGCATCCGCGTGATCACTAAACCACAGATCTTTCTTATTAATGTCCTAAGTCCCTGTTAGTTTGGTGCCAATGAATTTCCCTAGTTGAAAGTAAGAAAACTATAATTCAGCTTTTAATTTTAGTTGTTTCCCCCCTCTGCCCTCCCTGCCTCTCCTTTGCCCTGTGAGTCTAAATCAGTGAAATTTAACTACAAAGGAATATAAAAATAACTGAATACAAGGATAATACCATGAAGGCTGAATATGTTGAGATGCAGTGAGCAGTTTTTCTTTTGTTGCTATTTTTGGCTATCCTCAGAGCAGGAAGTTTACTTAAACTAATGACCACAATTGCCTAAAAATGGTTAAATGTGAGAGGTAGGCATTATAGAGGATACCTGTGGAAAATGTTTGCTCATATGTCAGAGTTTACCCAGGAAGCTTTCTTTATTTATTTTCAAGCATCTATATAAAGAAAGGCTATACTTGATTGTGTAAGCATGCGCCTCTTGTTGGGGTGTGGGGGGGCGGGAGCATGGAGGTTACAAGTTGAAACCCCAGCTAAGAAATGAAAAGTGAGTTTCCCCCAAAATAATAGTACTTTTTCTGTATCACACTGGCTCTCCCTGCTTACATCTGGCAAGTTTTTCTCCTGACAGGTTTGTTGTGAGTTTAGGATTGGGGTATTGTTTAAGAAACCTTGGGTCAAGGTTTGCCTTTGAAACCTATGGCATTATCAATCTGTTGGCTTTCCCCACTAACGCTTGCATCACAGACCGCCAGGCCTAGTTGTAGCTTGGGGTGTCACCTCCTTTTTTTTTTTTTTTCTTTTTCTTTGAGACTGGGCTTTTGAAAATAGTAATGCTTTTTGGGTGTGTGTTTTTTAAAGGTCTGTTTTTACGCTGTCACAGCTCAAAAATGCCAAAAGGCATTTTTTCCTTAAAAAATCACCTCTGGGCTAAGCCCAAATGTGGAGTAATGGATCCAGAAAGGACTTTTTGAATAGTTACAAGTGGCTGAAAGCAGGCCTGGTGATGGAAGTTGGGTTTTTCCTTTTGTTTCAAATGTTCCCCATTGTAAATTTTCTCACACCCTCATTGAATTTAGACTCAAGGTGAGTCTTGTTTCTCTGTGTGCCTGGAAAGGCAGGGTGAGTGACCTTGTTTTGCTCCCTCTTTAGATGGTGTGTGTACCCTGTTATCTCTACCCAAAGGTTGTTAAAATACTGCCTGGGGAGCAGGGGTTCAGGGCGTCAGTAGGCGGGAAGACCAGAGTCATCAAGGATGAACAAAGGGCTCTGGAGTCTGGCAAGCCTGGGTTTGAGTTGGCCAGTTACTGACCATGGGGCAGCCTTGGGGACATCTGCTTCCACTGATTAAGCTCCACTTTCCTCATCTGTGTATTGAGCATGGGCCTGCCTGCCTCCTGTAAATCAACACAAAATGATATAAGAGAGAGCAAGCACTTGGCTGGTATTTGTGGCTCACAGCATGTAGTAGGTGCTTACTAAACATTCACTTTTCTCCTTTCATGGACGGAGGTGGGGTTGACTGATGGTGTTGGTAAATTCCAGTAAGGGATCCTGCCCCCTCTACTTGTTCTCAGGGCTTACTGTTGGGAGAAGCCCTGTGGATGCAGTAAAAGAATCTGCCTCCAGCACATATTCACCAAGAGGCCGCAGTCACACTGCTTGTTGATGAAGGGCTTGGCAGGCTATTCAAAGAGAAACAATTCGTATTCTTAGGTGGTTCTCCCCTCCCCACTCCTGTCCTCCATCATCATTTTAAAAACTGTTTGGCTGACTAAAAATAATAGTATTGAAAACAAACTTTGATGAATCAGTGCTCCTGGGGTCGGGGGTGGGTGTAAGATCCTGAAGAAGAAACGCCATGACTCAGGGGCCTGTCACCGATAGCCTGTCCATCCATGTATGGAAGTGTCTGATGTTTACTCTTGCTGGTGTGTTTTTGAGGTCTGGTTGGAAGGCGGCTCTGGCTCCAGGCACCCCCTCACCAGTTGCTTGGTTGCCAGGTGAGAATGTTCAGTGCCAGAAGCTCCTGGCTCCAAAATGACCCAGACATGGACGGTGGTACCTTTGGCTGCCCTCTAGGTGTGTCAGGGGGCTCACACTTAGTGCACCATCCTTTGTGCATCCTTCTGGATGTGGTCCTTTCCACAGGGTAGAGCTGTGGGCCCAGGGATGGCCTGTGTAGGGCCTGCGCGTCCTTCTTCCAGACTGTACACGGGGTCTCGACCCTTCCGTTCCCTGCCCCCGTGATCTTGAGCCTGCTTCCAGGCCCCAGGTGGGCTCTTCCCCAGGTCCGTCTGCCTAGGGAAGAGAGGCTGTGTTGACCCTGGGTTGATGATGTGCGTGGGGCCAGGAGATGGAGAAATTGGATGAAATTCAGACTTGGGGTGTCTGCACGAGTGTACAGGAAGCCCCTCTACGTGTGGGGTGATGACAGGAATGGGCTGGGATTCAGGGTCTGTCCTCCTGGGATCCTCTCACCAGTTCCACTGTGAAACCCAAGGGGTCAGAGAACTCTACATTCAAACCTGGCCTCCCAGGTCGTGTTAAGGGCCTTGTCAATATGATGGAACATATTGGTGATCAGTCTGTTGCCTTGATTTCTCTCTTTTATGTTTGACATGTTATATGCGGACTCCACAGTTCCTCCCGCTCTCAGACCATCTGACGGTGGAGGCAGTCCTGTTTTTCCATCCTCTCATTGAGCCCTGGTGGCTCAAATGCTGAAGAATCTGCATGGAATGTGGGAGACCCGGCTCCAGTCTCTGGGTTGGGAAGATCCCCTCGAGAAAGGAATGGCAACCCACTCCAGTATTCTTGCCATTCCAGAATCCCGTGAACAGAGGAACCTGGTGGCCTATAGTCCATGGCTTTGCAAAGAATCAGACGTGACTGAACGACTAATACTTTTTCTCTGTTATGTAGCCACAACTGAGGCCCTGCTCAGGTGGCACCATTATATGGAAGATTGTGGGTGTTTCTATAGGAAGGATTGATTTCCCTCACCTTGAACTCAGATCACAGTGAATTGAGCGCAGGTCAGGGAAAGGTGGTGCATATGGCAGCTGCCTGTCCGAAAGGAGGAGTGAAGAGCCCAACGCCTGCTAGTGCAGTTGGCTGTTGGCTTCATTTTGGGGGCACTGACTTTGTGCTGGGCCTCGGCAGAGAGAGAGATGCGGAGATAAAGTCCTGTCTCTGAACTGCGCAGAGGCTAAAAGGGACAGTGACTGCAGCTACACTGGGCTCATGGGAAAGACACTTCAGGTTGAATGAAGCAGTGTTGGGGATCCCAGAGAAAGAGCAGCTTTTTTCTGAGAGACTCAAAAGGCTTCACAGAAGAGACGATGCTCCAGCGAGACTTTGAAGGGTGGGTAGGAGTGTGGGAGTGAGGGGAAGGCTGAGTGCCGCACTTCGAGACAGAGCGTGGAAGGGCCTGGCGTCTGGGGCGGGGCGGCGCGGCCAGAACGTGGAAGAGGGCGTGGCCAGAGAGGAGTCTGAGAAGGAGGTTGCCAAGGGTTTCATTGGGCCAAGCTTGGCGTTTGGACCTTGCTCCGTAAAGCGCCCAGGAGATTTTAAAGTACGGGAGTGGCATGGCTGAAGCCACCGTTCTGTTCGCGCTTCCTCGCCTCCCCCAGCCGTGGCTGGTAAGAGCAAGTTTTCTGCCTGAGTTATCCAGGTCAGAGTCATAATCCCTTACACCACCATGCGGACAGCTTTAGGCTATGTCTGGACCAGGGTGAAAATAGTGTTTTGTTCGCCGGCAGGAGAGAAGACGGGTTGTACAGCCAGGAGGGCTCTGGGAGCCCAAGTGTTCAGGTAATTAGCCAGTGAGTCATGCCAGCCTCTTGACATGGATTCCTTGGGAAGTTAAGCAGAGTGTCGCTGGGCTCCATGCACAGGCCTGTTCTCCCCAGGCACCGGCCTCGACGCCGGACCCCAG
Source organism: Oreotragus oreotragus (assembly GCA_006410675.1). Lineage (NCBI taxonomy): Eukaryota > Metazoa > Chordata > Mammalia > Artiodactyla > Bovidae > Oreotragus > Oreotragus oreotragus. The sequence goes on along the minus strand of SJYX01009961.1, from coordinate 130,005 downwards.
ACTCTCCGCGGGTTTTCCCTGTGCCTGGCACGGTGTCTGTGTGTGGAGTGTCCCTGGTCAGTGTTTTACATTTCTTCACTCACAATCATCTAGGTCAGGCTTTCCAATTCCAGACCACACTGCAATCAGTAAAAATGCCTAAGTTCTCTACTGCAGACTCCTCAGATGCTCATGTATTAAAAACAGATTACATTCCTTAGTAAGAGAGTAAAATGGGGTAAGTTCATATATTTCATCACAAGAGCAAGCAGAAATCTTGGTAACCATGCATACAGTTTACCTCATCTCTTTAGGGTCAGCTTTTTTTGTTGTTGTTGTTGTTAATTGAAGTTTATAGGTTTTTAGAAGTTAAAAGTTTTATGTCCATGGACAGGTTCTTAGTTCATGGACCTTTTTTGAGAACCCTGATAGAGACCTGCTGCTGAAATGGCAGCCTACTGCAATGGAGCTTTCTGGGCTTGCATTCAGGAGACCCAGGTTCAAATCCCTCCCTCCTTCCTGCTGTGGTGACTCCAGACCAGTCACCTGATTTTTTCTGAGCCTCCCTTTCCTCATCAGTAAAAGGAGAAAAATGATGCCTCCCTTGATAGGATGGCTGTTGTTTATTTAGATGAGCTATGTATTAATGAATGGTGCCAGTGCAGGAGACATAAAAGGCCTGGGTTCGATCCCTGGGTTGGGAGAATCCCCTGGAGAAGGCCAGGGTCTGTGGGTGGAGGAGCCTGGTGGGCTGTAGTCCATGGGGTCATAAATAGTCTGACACAACCAAAGCAGCTTAGCACCGCATAGCATGTGTATTGAAAGGGCTTTGCAGACTATAAAGTATTATGCAGTGTCACTCATTCTTTCTTTTTTAAAAAATGTTGATTGATTGATTTGGCTGGACCCGGTCCTAGCTGTGGCATGCGAACTCTTACTTGCGGCGTGTGGGATCTAGTTCCTGACCAGGCCCCCTGCATTGGGAGCACCAGGAAAGTCCCCACTTATTCTTTCTTTATGAAGCCCAACTCTATAGTATTGTTAAAAACCCTTCCTCACAGAGATGGAGTTAAGGCTTCCAAGTTCACACCTACATTTTCACAGAGACCTTAGAGAAAAACCCTTAGTGACACACAGAATTCAACAGAAGTATGATCTTAGGGTGTGTGTACCATCATTGCGGGGGGGCATGGATCACACAGAATCCAACAGAAGTATGATCTTAGGGTGTGTATACCATCAGTGAGGGGGGGCATGGGTCACACAGAATCCAACAGAAATATGATCTTAGGGTGTGTGTAATACCATCAGTGGCGGGGGAGAGGGGCATGGGTCACACAGAATCCAACAGAAGTATGATCTTAGGGTGTGTATACCATCAGTGGGGGGTGGGCATGGGTCACACAGAATCCAACAGAAGTATGATCTTAGGGTGTGTATACCATCAATGGTGGGGGGGGCATGGGTCACACAGAATCCAACAGAAGTATGATCTTAGGGTGTGTATACCATCAGTGTGGGGGGGCATGGGTCACACAGAATCCAACAGAAGTAAGATCTTAGGGTGTGTATTCCATCAGTGGAGGGGGGGGGGGGTCTGGTTCCAGAAGCTTAGGTGAGTTGGTGCTTATGGTCTTGTCTGGGGACTTGGGTCAGTGGTGCTGACATGTGGCGGATCACCTGAGCTGTCTCACTGGGAGTGAGTGATTCTGGCACATGCAGCGTGGACTGGGTGCTGACTATGTGCCAGACACCAAGGCGGGCCATTGATCAGCTGGTTGATCTTCTTTACCCATCTTCTGGGAAGGATGAGTTACCAGTGTTTATAGAAGAGGAGGCTCAGGCTTGAGGAGTCAGCAGCAGCCTAGGAATCTGAGTTCAGGTCTCTCGTTCCCAGCTGTCTGCCCCAGGGCTCCCCAAGAAGGGGCTACTATTCTCCTTTTTATAAGAAAGCCCATGAAATTGCTTAGCAAAGTCGCTGTAGGTCTCAGGATAAGCGCTGGAGCTGGATTTGCCTCTGAAGTTCTGCCCCTTTTAGAAGCTAGGGTGACCAAAGAATTTGTTAAACAAACCAGGACTCTTCTAAGAGTGAAAAGGGGCAGTGCTGTTATCAGTGATGGCCAGGAACTGCCGTCAGCCTGGACCATCCAGGCAAACCCAGAGAGGTGGCCACTCTAAGCCACCCTGCCTCTGCGCCAGTGATCATGATACCTGGCCAGAGTAACTGGCAGGGTCCATCAGTGGCTTTCTCTGCCACTGCTCAAGTGTCAGGCAGGGACCGTCTGGATCATTTACTGCTGCTCTGAGTGAGGTGACTCGTCTAAGATCATTCAGTGAGTTGGCAGTGCAACATAATTTAAAACTGGATGAGACCTTAGGGAGAATCTCCAATAGTCAGGTTAACCCCAGAGCTTACTTAGCTGCAGTGGGAGTTGGGGAACGTTTGGCTTCACTGATGGCCATTCTGAAGGGAAGGACAAGGAGCAGGAGGTGGGATGGGGGTGTCTGGGGGATGTCGGGCTGGCAGTGAGAGGGTGGTAGGGTGTTCACTTGGCTCTAGAACATATGCATCCTCATCAAGACATGTCCCTTTGGGAAGCAGGAGATGCCCCCAGGTCCAGGGCAGCTGAGATGGGATTTCATGTCCAGGAGCAAAGTCTGCTGTGAGCTGACTTCTCCTGCTCCATTTTCATTAAGGTTTCCAAGATACTACTGGCTGGGAGCTGGTAGGGGTTTAGTGGATCAGTTTTCTGCTGAAGAGTTTTGGAAGGCATTGGGGAAGGAATTAAAAATAACAGCAAGCATGCCTTTTCCTTCTCTTTGATGGTGGTAAATGCATAGCATGTGCTGGGGTGCATGGCCCTAAGTAAATCCCATAGAGAACATGGAGAGACTTTGCATGTTTCACTCCTGCCTTGTGTTCATGGGCTTCGTTTCTGTGATCATCCAAGCCTCATTCTTCCTCTCTTGTCCCTGATAATCTATTGGAAGCCTAGAGAGGGACTTGAGTTCTCTGTTCCCTCCAACCAAACTGTTTGCTGTGGGCAAGGCCCTGTCTGATGAGCTCCAAGGAGAGCAGCTGGAGTGTTGAAGAGGACCAGTTACAGGCTGAGAGAAGCCAAGTGTAAATTCAAACCGAACTTAGCACTTGCTTGGAGAACTTCAGCTGATACTGTGCCCCTCTAGTCATCACCCTGTGTGGCTGTGCTGTTTCTTATAAATAGAACAACATGCATTTCCCTTTTTTTCTTTTTTACCCCACAGACACAAGCAGGCATGTGTGTGGGTGAGGATGGGCTGGGAATATTAATTATTTATGTTCCAGTTCATTGGAGAGTCAGCGTGGGAACTAGGCCCTGGGCTTCATGGAGATGACTAGGCCATCATGTGGGTAAGACTGGAATCCACTTTTGTGTTTCCCGAGTTCAAGCTGTCCTCACCATCACCACCCTCTCCTGAGCCGAGGCCCTCGGCTTCTCATGCCTGGATACTGCAGTAAGCCAGCCAGCTCCTTTGCTCTCCGATCTACCCCATATTCTGATCAGGAGCCAGACTCACTGTCTGAAGATGCTGGGGCTGCAAGTAACCTGAAACTCAGCTAACAGCTTCACCACTTAGAGAAGAGGGCTTATTACCTCCTCTAAGAAGTCTGGGGGCAGGGTGGTGTCAGGAACCAGCAAGGATTTGGGAGCCTTCCATCTTTCTGCTCTGCCATCTCCAGCTTTCATGATCCAGTGATGATCACAGCGGTTCCAGGTGTTACCCTCTTTACACAGTTGCATCCAACAGTAGGAAAGGCTGCTTCTCCTTGGGGAGGGTCTCTTTATCCAGGAAGGAAACCTTTCCCAGAACCCCTCTTGGATCTCACTGGCCAGTATGGTGTCACATGCAGCCAGTGGCAGAAATTAGATGGTAACAAGTCCCTCAAAGTCAAAGACCCAGCTTGTTTCCTTGGCTCATTATGGTACTTAGTACCTGCTCTTGTTGTTCAGTAACTCAGTTGTGTCTGACTTTGTGACCCCATGGACTGCAGCCTGCCAGGCTTCCCTGCCCTTCACCAACTGCTGGAGCTTGCTCAGGTTCATGTCTACTGAGTTGGTGATGCCATCCAACCATATCATCCTCTGTTGCCCCGCCCTCCTCCTGCCCTCAATCTTTCCCAGCGTCAGGGTCTTTTCCGATGAGTTGGCTCTTCACATCAGGTGGCAAAAGTATTGGAGCTTCAGTATCAGTCCTTCAGTGGATATTCAGGGTTGATGTCCTTGATGAATTCTATGAACAGTAATACCTGCTGGGCACTTAGTAAATGTCAATTAATCCTCGATTGGTGTTTTCCTTCTTCTCTGAGTAGACTCCTGAACACTTGTCTTGTTGGTGTCTTGAACGATGTTTTGCTGAAGTTAGAGGTCACAGTGGTTACCCAATCAGAGGCCTAGATCTTGGCCTCATGGAGCTCACAGTCAAGATGGAGAGACCATTATCTGTGTTCAGAACATCCACCTGTGTGGGTTGTAGCAGTCTGCTGTGGGACAGCTTAGGAATGGGTGTGAAATTGGGGTTCAGGGGGGCAAATGGAAGTGAGACTCACTGAGGGGACCAGCAGAGCCTCTGAACACTGTATCTGAGGACTGTACACTTTCTGACTTAAGTCAGGTCTTTCAAGCAGTTCAGATTTCTGTCTCCGCCCCTCTGCCAGCCGTGTTTTCCTGTTGACGAAATGAAGATTAAAAATTTGCCCTTGAGTATGGAGTGGGGGTGGGGTACCGAGTTAAGAGCCTCCTGCCCCCAGGGGAAATTTTCTAAAGGTTCTTGCGGTATTCTAGCTTCAAAACCCTGTGAAATTTAATTGCATGTTTAGCATCTTTGTGCGTCTAACTGGCTTTGAAGTTGCTGGAAACTTTCTCTGAAAGCATGTAGACGAAGAAATAAGAATTCTATAAATGTTCAGTGGTTAAAAACAAAGTGCTGGCCGATTTCTAGAATTTGAGGGTCGTTTTCTGATGGAACATTCGACAGACACAGCATACCCAGGAGGACTTCTGTCACAGTCAGCTAAGAACTGGCCTCAGGTCTGCAAAGCCTTTTTCACTCCAATTCAGAGAAAACAGTCTGTCCCAAGGCCTCAAGGTTTATTTTCTTATTGATCTAGGAGCTGGGACCCCCCCCCCCCCCCGGGAACATCTTAAAGCTAATTAAAGATACTTGTTTGAGGTTTTGCCTCTTTTTCTTGCTTGATTGAAAGAGTTGCAGTTTTGACTTTTCTTGTTTTTTTTTTTTTTTTTAAAGGTGGGGGTGGGGGGATGCACGGTTCAGCACATGCATGACGTGTTGCCCTCCTGCCTGCTTTGCGAGAAACCCACCCCCACCCCCCACCGCCCCGCAAAGAGTGGCATTTTTGAGCACAGGGCAGGCACCGAAGCAGCTACTCTCCTTGAAAATTCTTGAGTCTTCAGCAGTAGTGGTCAGGGGAGCCTGGGCGTGAAGGCCAACAAAGTGGTTCCAGGGTGAGGCTGGCTCTGTTTGACCAGCTGGAGCTCTGAAGTTAATGGCCCAAGGCCCCCACTCAGAAGGAGGGTCAGCATTCGGGGAGATGGAGGCCCCGACAGCCATTCCAGGGGCCCCCTGACCCTTTGTTTAACCACGAGTGGGGACCAGTGGTCTCAGATGTTTACATTTGCCTGTTTATAAGAGGGAAGTGTGGTCATATTTCTATCTCTTTTGTGGGCTACACGGTTGCCTTACTGAGGCTCATGTGGGAAGTGGTTACCGTTCAGAGGAGGGTGAAATAACAGTGCTCACAAAGGGACTTTGATCCCAGAATCTTTTTGAATGCCACCTTTTGGCCACTCTGTTTTTTTTATTTTTTGCCTATCAGCCTTAACTTCGTTTATGAGAAAAATCAAACCACAGGCTGGACCTCGTTCTGCCCTGCTGGACATCACTGTTCAGAATTGCAGTCCTTGTCCTCTCCCTGGGTTTCACTGGGGAGCTGACTTCCAGATCTGTAGTTCTGCACAGCTAGAGACCCTCAGCTCCCGCTGTTCACTGGGTGTCCCTATCTGAACATCCCAGAAATGCCTGGAATGGAACAAGGACTGTTGCTGTCTCTGTTCCTTCCACGACTGCCACAGGTCTTCACCGTCATCATTGTTGAAGCTCCAGGGTCAATGAAGTGCTGAATGAGCCTGAGAACAGTCACACATGCACATGAAGGAACCGTAGTCTTGTCATCCTGTTTCTCCAGTGAGGCTGAGGGCCCTCGGCCACTCTTTGATGAAACTTGGCTTTCTGACTTCAGGAAAGTTCACTTGGCTTCTCTGAGTATCGGTCTTTGCATCTAGAAAACGACAAGTCCAAGAGAGAATCTCAAAGGTCTCTATCAGTTCTAATATTCCATGACACTTCTTTGCCCTCTCTTCCTTGACTCCTTGCTTTTCACTTAATTGCTGCCAGGTCTAGCTCCCTGACCGGGGATGGAACCTGGGCCCCCTGTATTCAGAGCATGGAGTCTTAGTCACTGGACCACCAGGGAAGTCCCTTCACTCTTCTTGATCCACATATTTTCTGGGGGGATAAATCTAATTTTTTGTCCAATGCTTTACCTTCAAAGGTGGTCCACTCTGTATATTAATTGTTACAGTAATGACTTAACCCGTCAGATAGTTACTGAGTATCTTCAGTTGGTGGCAGTGCTGTCAGACACTATGGTCCAGGGGCTGTAGCTGGTCTGTAGATTTGGATAGTTGCATATACTCCTGCTGCCTGGAGCTGCCAGGCTTGTGTTGAAACAAGGCTCACCTGATGAGGATCTGTTCCCTATGCCCAGGCTAGGGGAAGTCAGCTTGTAGGCAGAGAGGAATTCACATTTAACCCAAAGCACAGGCTTCCTGTGCTTCTAGCCACCGGCTGGATGCGTTGCAGGCGTGGTGCCATAAAAATACAGGAAGGAAGGGAAACGTGTTCACAGGTTGGTTAGAGATTTTGAAACCAACAATCAGCTCTCTCTTATCCACAAGAAACCAGAATCCACTGCTGCTTCTCAGGCTCTCAGACCCGCAGCTCAACAGAGCGTTCTTTCAAACTTGGGTAGGCTCTTTTTTTCTAAAGGCTTTTTCCACAAACTCCAGCCAGCCAGCAAATATATTCTTTGAGGATTATGATTTGACCGGCATGCTCAGGAATCTTTAAAGAGAAGAACCATCTTTGCTCTCAGCTATTTTAAGGCCAGCAAAGAGACAGAGGCTCCCAGAGATGCAGTGATGAGGGGCTGGCCGCTAAAAGCACACAAGAAGTAAACAGTGGCCATTCCTGTGACCTCGCTTTTGTTGGGGGTCTATCACCCCAGGACCTCCTGGTTGGTGTCCCAGAGAGAGAACTAGAGGTGGAGGACCCGGGTTCTAGGCCTGTCCCATTGTGAACCAGCTTCATGACCTTGGGTGACTCACTTTGTTACCGGGGCCCCTGGTTTCCTCCTTGACAAACCAAAGGCATTGGCTTAGCAGGATTTTTAAAGTTTCTGTACCTTAAATGTTCTAATTCTGAAGCTTGCATTCAAAGAAATGACCAACTCTGTTACTCATTTGGGGAGTTTCAGGATCACTGTACCATCGCTCCGGGAGCTGGAGATGGGGGCCTGCCGTTGAAGACAGGATGGAAAGAGGTTTGAGGTGCAGGGGTAAGCTGTAGCAGCTGGGACTCCTGCTTCCTCATGATTCACATTTGGTGCTTGGGCTCAACATGGAAGATTCTCAACCTTGGTCGCTTATAAAAAAAATTCCAATACCTAGACCACGCCTCAAACCAATTCAGAATTTCTACAGGTGGGCCCTGGGAATCAGGATTTTTAAAGTTCTCTGGTGTGTAGCCAGGATTGAGAATCAACAGTCCTAGATTTTTTTTTTTTTTTTAACATTTATTTTTGGCTACGCTGGGTCTTACCTGTGGGGTGCAAGCTCAGTAGTTCGGGCGTGTGGGCTTAGTTGCCCTGTGGCATGTGGGATCTAGTTCCTTGACCTGGGACCAAACCCACATCCCCTGCGCTGGAAGGCAAATTCCTAACCACTGAACCGCCAGGGAAACCCCAGCTCTAGATCTTAAGTACAGCTGTGGTTCAATGTTTCGGGCATCTCTTCTCGGGGAAAAGTGATAGTGGTTGATTTAAAAAGGAAAAGCACATGTACACAGAAAAAAGTTCTAGAAGCATGTTGATTCGGTAATCACAGCTGCCGACGGTGAATCGTTGCCCTGAGGTTTGGAGCCCCAGTTTTCTCCTATCTCTGGGTCAGTGGTTTCTCAAACATCTCTGAAGGAGTGGAACCATCTGTAGTTGGTTATTTCTGCTTGGGAAACTCAAGAGTACTAAGATGGGGCAGGGGGCGGTGGCAAGGGCAGGGGCGGAGCAGGAATGGATTAAACAGACCATTACACACACTCACACTTCCTTCATGAAACTTAGTCAGAGACCTCAGCCAATGCTGGCATACCTTAGTGTCAGATTCTTGGCGGTGCCGTGGTGGATGCTAGGGGCTGTGAAAGTATGTCCTGTGGTGGTCCCTGTGCCTTGGTGAGTATTCTTGCCCTTGGTTGAGAGCTTCCCACCACCTTCATCAGCTGCAGCATCTAAACACTCCTGTTTATGCCGTCATTCATAATTCCTTGCAGGGACTCCATCTCTACTGCTGAAGGAATCTGAGGGGCTGTCCAGGTCAGACTTTAATGGGAAAGGACAGCTCAGTTCTAATATTTTTTCAGGCAGAGAAGAGGGCATTTTGTGATGGTGGTGGGACTGCAAAGGTGATGACTTACTGGGTGTGAAATGAGCTTCAGGAGGGAGGAGACCTGGTCAGTACTGATGAACCCCGAAGGGTCTTGCAAATAGGGGAGTGGGGTTCAAGAGCTTTTTCAGTGACAGGGTTTGAGTTGTGGGTGTAGACACAGATGCCAGATGGAGGTTGCTGTTTCTCAGGCAAGAATCCATCAGTCACTTAATATTTATGGAGCAAGGTGCTCAGAAAAATGGCAAATATCGCCACTGCCCTCAGAGAGCTTACCATCTGACTTGGGGTTTGATTGCACAAGTGTGGGATAGTATTGCTGCTGCTGCTGCTGCTAAGTCACTTCAGTCGTGTCCGACTCTGTGTGACCCCATAGATGGCAGCCCACCAGGCTTCCCCATCCCTGGGATTCTCCAGGCAAGAACACTGGAGTGGGTTGCCATTTCCTTCTCCAATGCATGAAAGAGAAAAGTGAAAGTGAAGTCGCTCAGTCTGTCCGACTGTTAGCGACCCCATGGACTGCAGCCCACCAGGCTACTCCGTCCATTGGATTTTCCAGGCAAGAGTACTGGGGTGGGGTGCCATTGCCTTCCCCGGGGATAGTATTGAGTGGGCCAAAATGTTCATTGAGGTTTTTCCATAGTATCTTACAGGGGAACTTGAAGGAGCATTTGGGCAACCCAATCTGAAGGCCTTCTGTGTTTCAGGAATGTGGTGAGGACCCAGGGGTTCAGAGGGAGGAGCAATGGAGGTTCGGGTAGGCCAGATCAGGTCCAGTCAAGGATATGAGCTAGCAAAAAGGAGACTCCTGGGCCCCAGTAGTAGATTGTGCCTGTCTCCCTGCTTCTAACATGTAGATTGTTTTTGGGGAGCAGCCCCGAAGGGTGCCCCCCCCTTGCTAGTAAGAAGGACTGTATGCTCTTGCCCCCCTCAAAATTCTCTGCTTTCAGAAGTCAGTTTTCCTCTAGCTTTTTCCTTCTGCAAGAGAGGGGTGGTCTTTGCCAGCCCCCTGCTTTGATGATTACCATCTGCCCACCTTGATTTCCTGCATAGTTTCAGCTGGAACTCCTTTCGTTTCTACCCCAGAAATACCATGTAAGATGATTGTTCTTGGTTCCAGCAGCCACCTGGCACCCTCTCAGCGGTGGCTGCATTTCAGGTATGGATGGGAATGATTATCTGTGTATCAGCAAACTCAAGTTTGTCCTGCAAGTGAGTTGTGTGATCATTGGTAAACGCAGGACTGGCTTTGTTAGGCCCTGACTGGGGCCAAGGCTATTATTTCTCTGTGGGTGATTATTTCAGGCTTCACGGTTATGAGCTGAGCATAATCGAGGGCAGATAAGAAAGCCATATATAGAGCAAAGTACATATTTCTTAAGGTGGGCGGCAGAGGCTTTATATATATGTGTGTGTGTTGGTGTATGTGTGTTTAAAAAAAGACCTATATTTTTTTTCTGGGCAGTAGAACTCAAGTTTCCAGTAAACATCTCCTCCCTTTTTTACTTTACCTTTTAATTTGGTGTTTATGGTCTCTGTGCTTTGAAATTGTTTTGCTATGATGCCAGCGCTGCTGGGAGAGGGGGTTGGGGCGGGGCAAGCCAGGCCCTTGGGAAGCCATGGTTTCGATCAAAGTTCTTAGAGTTCCTCTGGCCCGGCTAATCGACAGCTTTGATTCCTGGAGCTCATCTAGAAGAATAAAAACAGAGACCTGGAGTTCGAGGTGGGAGCGGCTATGTGCTTATTTGTTTCTCTCCCATGAAGCAGGAGGCTTCATGCAGTGTCATTCTGGTCTGGGGCCTGTTTTCTCCGTTGCCCCTTTGCCTGCGTGGATGTTCTGCTCGGGTGGTCAGAGGCGTCCAGTGCCCCGGTGGTGCTCCGTTGCCTCAGTCTGGCCCGACTCTTACCACCCTGTGGACTGGAGCCCGCCAGGCTCCTCTGCTCATGCGATTCCCCAGTCTAGAATGACGGAATGGGTTGCTATTTCCTTCTCCAGTGGATCTTCCCGACTCAGGGGTCGAACCTGGGTCTCCTGCATTGCAGGCAGATTCTTTACCACTGAGCCATCAGGGAAACCCCAGTCTGGAGCTAATTCTCTGAGACTGTGGCTTGGAGGTGGGGCACACATGAGGGTCAGCTCTTGCTAAGTGGGAACTGCCTGGCCCGGTAGGCTTGGTGGATCTCGTGTTCTTTGATTTACCTGTCAGCTGGGGTTAGGGCAGTGGGGTGGGCAGGAGCTGGGAAAGCCCACCAGGGAAACCCCGGGGTGGAGGCCAGGTGGAACGCATCGATGAGTGTGAGCATCCGTGAAGGAGCGGAGGGGGCCGAGCTGGGGAGAAAACCCACAAGGGCAGCAGACCCATGGGGCTGTGTGGTGGGGGCGGGCTCGAAGGAAACACACGCGGCGTTTTGCTGCTTTTTCACACGTTGTAGTTGGGCGCAGCTTTAGGAAGGCTGTTTCAGAACCCGCCCCACCTCCACGATCCAGGGAGCAGCTGTTCTGGGCGGGGGGTGGGGTGTGGAGGGGACTGGCACCCACAGCGGCTCACACCTGGGGTCTCTCAGCACCCAGAAGCACATGGTATGGACGGGGTTGTTCAAACCTCTGTTGGGCATCCTTGTGTGAACAGAGAGAGCTCAGTGAACTGAGAAGGGCGAGCCCTTCCCCAGGGACCCTCAGCACCCGGCCCCACAGAGCTCCCAGGAGACCCCAGGAAGCTCTGTGACCCACAGCACGGTCCTGAGTGTGAGCACAGCCAACAACTTTCTCTTGCAAGGTAGGTTTTCTTGTTTTTGTTTTTTTCTTGGGGAAATGGCTGCTTTTGTTTTGTTTTTGTGTTTCTAAAGACACCAGATTAGGAGCCCCCAGAAAGATGAGAGAAACACTCCAAAAACCCGTACCCTCCTCCTTCCCGGTCAGCTCTGCTCGCCCAGCCATGCTTGCTCTCCCGGCTGTTTTGTCAGTGCGCTGTCCTTTCTCCCGCCTTTTCCTTTCTGTGAGCTCCTCGGCGATTCTGAAGAGCAAGAAAGGCAGCCAGGCGTACTCTGGCTGTGACCTTCATCTCCCCGTTCCTGTGGGGAGGACGGGGAGTTCGCACTTTCCCACTGTCCTGTCTTCACAGCAGCCCTGGGACGGGGGGCGGCAGAGACGTGGTCCCACCCGTCTTCTAGGTGACAGGGACCATCTGAGTCTTCATGTGGCCCTGCCTCCTCTTCTTTGACAGGGTCACTCTTTTATTGCACCGCGTGGCCTCAAAAGTCAGTGCATAGGTGTGTGTGCTCACGAGGTTTCTCAGTGCATCCCTCCAACGATAATGGACTCTCTTTCCAGCTGCTGTCACTGGGAAGGGGGGACACTTTCCCTAGTTGCAGGAAGCAGGAGCTACTCTCTAGTTGCCCTGGCAGGCTTCGCATTACAGGGGCTTCTCGTTGTGGAGCACAAGCTCTCGGCTGCGCAGGCTTCAGCAGTTGCGGTGCACGGGCTTGGTTCCCCCACGGCCTGTGGGATTTGCCCGGACTAGGGATGAAAGTGGCATCCCCTGCCTTGCAAGGCAGACTCCTCACCACTGGATCACCAGGGAAGCCCCCCATGGCCTTGGATGTATTTTACAGTTTACACAGAGCTCTCACAGACCTGATCTCATTTTATCTCTGTGTCACATACCTGATTTTATTTCATCTCTGTGACAATCTGTGGCGGTCGATGCCGGGCCAGATGAACAAGTGGAGGCCTGGAGATGCTGAGTGACTTGGCGCAGGGCCCTCCAGCTGGTCATCAGGCCAGTGGGAAGCGGGTAGCAGCAGTGGATGGGGAAGTGAGAGTCCTGTGGGGGCGGTGGGTGGTGAAACCAACAGTTGGAGGCGTTGGGTTTTGCTGTTCTTGCCTCTGAAGCCATACAGGGCCTTGGTTCCTGCCCCTGACTGTGGACACCCTGCCCTGTGTGGAAGTCTGGACCCGTGTGTGAGGAGGAGGCACACTCAGATCGAGGAAGGGCCACCCTGAGGGAGAGGGGACAGGCTGCTTGGGTCAGACTGAGAGAGGCTGACTCTGCAGGGCGTGTGCAGGAAGGCAGCGCTTGAGAGCGGGGCACCTCTCCTGGGGTGGTGGGAAGACCCGGAGTCTGGAGCCTGGCAGATGTGCCTACAGTCCCAACTTAAGCTCTTAGGATAGTCACTTTGACCTGCAGTGTGGGGGTGCTCTGTCTGTCCTTCAGAAGCGTGGGCCGTCACCTGGGTCATACACAGGCGTGACTCCCCTGGTCAGAGTTGACTTGATAGGTATCTCGTCCAGCCCCTTCCACAGATGGAAACTGAGGCTCCGAGAGGCACGGGGACTTGCCCCAGGCCACAGTGGATGAGGACAAAGCTGGAGATGGCGCCGAGTCTCTTGATCCTGTGTGGGTGTTTTGTTTGCTTGTGCTTTGCCTGAACTTGGGGTAGCTTTTCTTGTTAGTTCACACCCTGGCCAAACAGCCCTGTCCCTGCGTAGTTACTTGCCTTATGAGGGAGAGGCAGCCGGCTCCCAGGGATGAAGGGGCGAGGGCTCTGATGTCCGTTCCTTGGGACGAGGATAATGGGTAGGAGGACAGGGCGGGGCAATAAAGGCTTTCTGACGCTTGCTCCACGTGAGCTGTTGTACGCTTAGTCCTGGTTTTCCAAGTATTCTTGATGGTAAGCATGGTTCTGACGCTGAGATGTTCCACTCAGTTTTCCAGAGTAGATGTACATTTCTCGTAAAGCCCTCGGTGCTTCTGTCTGTTGCGTTCCCCACCCCACCCCACCCCCCTTTCCCCAGGGCTTTAAATCGTCTTTGGCTTGGGGTTGAAAGTAACCCATTATAGCGGTGAGCCTCGTGGTCCGTTTTCTGCAGTGCTGTCAGGCTAAAACATTATAAACAGACCACCGAACTGTGTTTGGTCCAAGGCCAAGAACCTCCCTCCCCACTTGAGCATTTGATTGTCTGCTGCAGTGTTCAGCCTTGAGTTCAATGCAGGAATCCAGCATAATTTCTTATATTGTTACCATCTGGTTTTGTGGAGCCTTGCTTTTGATTTTAATTGTGCTCTTTGGGAGAGAAAAACCCTACAAATGCTGGGAAAATAAGATCCCCCCTCCCCCCAGTACCCCAGGCGCACACCCATTGCTGCCCTGGTGCTTGGTGGATGTGGCTTGAACAGAATCCTTTTGAGTTTCAGAACATCTTCTTTCATTATTCCTGCTCTCCCAGCAGTCTCTGGACCCTGGTCTCCTCTAAAGGGATTTGTCGAATGGGTCCCAGGTTTCTGACCTGAGCTGGGAGCTGCCTCCATGGTAATGAGGGTTGAAGGTGGTTTGGGCAGTTGCCCAGTGTGACCCGCTCTGCCCCGGAGACCAGCTTTGTGATGATATGTTACATGACCTCTTTAACAAGTGAGTCACTCACCCCCAGATAACCACCGGTACTTTCAGGGGGAACTGCTAGTATCATTGTGGCTGTGGCCATGGTTTCTCTAAGAGAAGGTGTTTTTAGAAATGAAGGTAAAGGGTTTGTTCTCCTTAGATTGTTGTCATGGACTCCTGGCTCCCCAACCTTTTCCTTATGAAGGAAAGAGTTGTTTCTCTCTTTCTTTCTTTCCTTTCCTTTCCTTGTTTTCTCTTAAGCCATGTGCTCGGGACCAGTTTTTAAATATTAGTCATTGATAATAAATAACTGACATTCTTCTCACGGTTTTGGAAGACAAGCTTCACCTTGTTACCTCTTAATTTTTCCATACTACCTTCTAGAGTCGTCCATCAGCATAAGCGTTTTTGTGTAACTGCATTCAGAGTATATTAGTCAGTCTAAGCAGGAAAGCAGGAACACCATCAGGTATTTGCCTCAAAGGGAATTTAATATGGACCTTTGGGCTTCCCTGGTGGCTCAGAGGTTAAAGCGTCTGCCTTCAATGCAGGAGACCCGGGTTCGATCCCTGGGTTGGGAAGATCCCTGGAGAAGGAAATGGTAAACCACTCCAGTATTCTTCCCTGGAGAATCCCATGGACGGAGAAGCCTGGTAGGCTACAGTCCATGGGGTCGCAGAGAGTCGGACATGACTGAGCGACTTCACCTTCACCTTCATTATGCAGGTGATAAGCCAAGAAGCCAAACATGGGAAGGGGAGGCGACCTAGAGCTCAGTGGCAGGAAGCCACTGCTGCTTCTAGGCTGGAGGGACAAAGGGAAGAGATGTTCTGCCCAGAGCCCAAGGTCAAGGGTCACTGGTGGGCCACCTATCTAGAACAGATGCAGCTGCTTCTAGAAATGCCCACCCAAGGCAGAAAGGGGGAGAGGGGAGAAGGGAGAAACACCCCGGCTGCTCCCTTCCTCCCACCCTCCACCCTCCCACAAGTCGTGTTGTCCAAACTCCCCAGTTGCCCCCTGTTGTTAGGGACCAGCCCTGGGGATACAGAGCAGAGGACTGGAGGATGAGAAAGGGATCAGAGGACACACAGCGCCTGGACAAGCCTAGGGAGCCAGCCTCCTGTCCTATTTGATGTTGTCTTACGCATTTCTCCATGGTCTTCATAATTACACATTATCTCAAGTGGATATGCCAGAGTTAACCATTCCTCAGCTGTTCGGAGAGAGCTTAAATGGGTGATAAATCAGCAGTTCTCAAAGTGTGGTCACCAGCCAGCAAGTCTCCACATTTTGTTGGGGATGAAGAGTTTTTATCAGGCTTTACCGAGCAAGACCTCCCGACTCAGAACCCCTGGGGTGTGGCCCAGAAGTCTGTGTTTCCTCTGAAAGATGCTGACACATTAAAACTGGAGAGCCACTGTTCAAGTGATGCTGCACCCCATTAAAGGTGGGGACAGGATACCGAGGGTACTGTTGGTCCAGGGTCTTTATCCAGAGCTGTGTGGTGTGAGAGAAAAGGCCCCAGACTCCAGGGCTGTTCACCTCTAGGGTCAAGCCTGCCTCTTGCCCTTAAGCTCCTGGGTGATTCATTTCTCATTGGTGATTCATTTCTTATCATTGGTGGTGTCCTGAGGATTCAATAACGGGCATGATGTTTCCTATGTGCTGGGTCTTCTAGAGCTTTAGGGAAGGAAGTATGGCAATGGCAGCCAGCATCTGGGCCATAGGAAGCTGGCCCTGGCCCGAGTACCTGAGGACTGTGGTCTGAAAGTCAGTGATGATCACTGGGAGGCTGAGAGGGAGCTTTAAGGCAGTAGGGATCTGGGACTGGGGAGGAGGCAATGGCGGCCCGCTCCAGCACTCTTGCCTGGAAAATCCCATGGACGGAGGAGCCTGGAAGGCTGCAGTCCATGGGGTCGCTGAGGGTCAGGCACGACTGAGCTACTTCACTTTCACTTTTCACTTTCACGCTTTGGAGAAGGAAATGGCAACCCACTCCAGTGTTCTTGCCTGGAGAATCCCAGGGACGGGGGAGCCTGGCGGGCTGCCGTCTATGGGGTCGCACAGAGTCGGGCACGACTGCAGCGACTTAGCAGCAGCAGCAGCAGCAGATCTGGGACTGAGAGTTCTGAATCTGTAGCCAAGCTTCCCTCCCTGCCCTTTTTACTAGCAGTTGCTGCTCTGGCCCTCTGGTTACCACTGTTTTGTCCTCCTCTCTTGTTCACCACTTGGTGTCATGGAAAGGGCCTGCAGGACCCCGGCTTCCTGAGCTGGCTGTGTCTTCCTGGGCATGTCACTTAACCTTCCTGAGCCCCGCTTTTCTTGTCTGTGAAGCCTCTCTGCTCGCTGACCGTGGTGCAGATCAGGTGGGATGACGGATGTGGAATGTGGCTTGGACCTTAGTGGACCCCCTTGAGTACGAAGTTTTAGGGTTCACACCTCCGCTGAGCCCTTCGTCCGCCTTGCTATCTCCATAAGCCTCATATTCTGTTCCCATCGCAGGAGGGGCTTCCTTTAGCGAAGGCAAGCAGTCTGGGTGCATCCTCATTCTAACCGTGACCTGTAGGAAGGTACCAGGCCAGGGGTCTTCCACACATTTTTGTCTTTCGGTCCTCCCAGCAGCCCTGCCAAGGACCGAGTCTTCCAAGAAGTAACTGAGGCCCAGATAGCTTAAGAGGAAGGATGTAAACAAAGCCGGTCCCAAGAGCACAGACAGAGGCCCACTTGGCCCCAGAGCCATGCACAGCGCTGCTGTTGCTAAGAAGGGAAAGAGGAACTGGGTAAGGGCTCCTGCTGGCTTCTGATGATGTTTCAGGCCCACAAGTGTTGTGGGTGCAGTTAAGGAGCCAATCAGGGCCAGTGGGGAGGCTGGCTGCCCAACAGAAACCCAGGCGGCCAGGTTCCCGTCTCACCGCTCCTGGCAGCACCTGTGAGAGGCCTCTTGGGCCAGTGGGAGGACCAGCCGCCGTCCTTCTGCACACCTGGACACCTTCCGCACTTAACGGCTGAGGAAGCTGGGGCTCCGAGAAGTCGAATGGCTTATCTGAGGTCAGGCATCTTAGCCTCGCTCGCATCCTTTCTGGTTCAGTTCTTAGCATGATTCCAGGGTGTTTCCCATATCCTTTCCCAGCCGTTCTGTGGGGGCTCCACCGGTGGTCAGTGGGTCTATATGAGATGACTGGCGTGGGGGCGATCTGTATGTGACAGGTCTAGAGAATCAGCCTAAGGCTGGGGCAGGTCAGAAGACGCATCCTCCTCCAACCAGCAAACATTGTCCTCTTGTTTGGGTTGTCGCTAGAAGTGACATCAGGTTGGGATGTGAAGGCTCTGAAAGGGGAGCACGCGCTGCTTCCGTTCATCCCACGCTTGAGGGTCAGCCGGGGCTGTCTTCCCACCTGGTGATTCCTCCCGGGCAGGGCTGAGGGCATCTGCCTGGCCTCCTCCTAAGACAGACTCAGCACTAAACAATCTTACCGCTCCAGCTCTGCTCAGAACCGCTGCCCTGAGGACAAGGCCGTGCCAGGGCAGGGTGTGATAACACGGAACCGGGCCTGCTCGGGCAGGTCATGAGGATGCTAAATAACTGTGTTGGAGGCAGGGCCTGAGCTTTCAACGCAATAGATACACATCATTTCTAATATAGGCCAGATGGTCTGAGGATCATAATTACCTCAGGTCTGCTTCACAGGCATTTAGGGAAGCAGGTGGGCTGCACTCATCTCGCTAAGGATGCTGCCCCATACCTTTTTAACAGGTGTCTCAGCAAAGCCTTTGCAGTAACTATTTAAATCCTGGCAGGTTGCAACTGACTTGATGTTTTAGAAACTTTGGAGTCAGTCACTCTTTTTTTTCATATGCTTTCTTACTCACGTGACTTCTCCGTGCTAGCCAGTCACCCTGGAAATGACGACATACAAGGGAAAGGAAAGATCAGGCAGCCCACAGTGCCTTTTCCCTGCTCGTTGGGAAGCAGCCAGGGGCAGGGTTGGCAGGATGTGCACATGTCAAGAAGTGAGGAGAGAGCAGCTGAGTTAGTTTATGCAGCGGTGCCCTCGCTCTGGTGGCCATACGATGTGCGGTGGGTGTGTGTGTGGTTAGTGGCAAAGAGTCCGCCTGCCAGTGCAGGACACGCAAGAGGTGTGGATTGGATCCCTGGGTTGGGAAGATCCCCTGGAGGAGGAAATGGCGACCCACTCAGTGTTCTTGCCTGGAAAATTCCATGGACGGAGGAGCCTGGTGGGCTGTAGTTCATGGGGGTTGCGACGAGTCAGACACAAATGAGCATACAGCACCAAGCTCCGAAATACAAATAGTGTGATTTTGATCATTTCACATTCTACTTAAGTGTTCTTTTGTTTGTGTTCAAAACTTGGCATTGCACGATGTAAACGTGAATGGCACAATTCATGCCAATAATTTAAAATGGTAATTTTTCTTGACTTAGGATGGTATTAAATAGCAAAAACAAACCAAAACCCATTATCACAAGTCCGGAGAGAGACACTGGAAGAGAGGGGAAATATTTTACATTTAATACCATTAGTGACGTTTCTTCCTGCTTTTTGCTCTACATTTTCATCTTGCTTAGCGTCCCACAAATTATGTGGCTGACGCTGGGTGACTCCTGGGGCTGGGGGCCTCAGCCTGGTCTTATACACACAGGTCCTTTGCTAGATTTACTCTGTTCCAGGTTGTAGAACCAAGAGACAACTTATGGATAAGTGAACATTGGCACTTGCTCTAAAGATTCCAGGCTGTTCCAGGTGATGATGGGTCTGTTGTTGATGGACCTCACAGTTGAGAATTCTCAGAGGCTACAAAGATACCCTTGTTGGAGGTGTTTGGGGAGCGTGCTGTGCCTTCACTCTTGTGAATTATTAAGCATCCCAGTGCAGGGGCTTGAGCCAGCAACGGCTAAAAGAGAGGCCCCTGTTAGGATTCCACCTCTGGCTTGGTCTCCAGGGCAAGTTGTTTATTCCTGTGTCAGTCTCCTCATCGGACAATCCTTAGTCTCTCAGTTATCATGTATAGTTGTGAAGAGTGTGAGCTACTTGGAGGCTGAATTCTTGGGTCAAATCGCGTCTCCATGTCTTAACTAGCTGCAGGACCTTGGGCAGGTTCTTCAAGCCTCCTGGACCCTCAATTTCCCCATCTGTAAAATGGTCTGAAATGAGCTCAGGGAAAGGAACTGACGTCAGGACCGGTACACTGTGCTGAATAAATGATAGCAGTGGTCATGATGGTGAAAACTAATCAGTCCTTCGAGGTTCTAGGACCAAAGGAGTAGCATTTGGGACCCCAGTCTTCAGGGTCTACCCGGAGAGGGTCTGGGAGGAGGAGTGCCTGGGGAGCCTGACTCCTAAGTAGGTCTGCAGACTGTTTTAGAAATTACCAGAATGAGAGAAACATTGTCGTGCTTGGAGTTGGAAGATCTGGGTCCTTGTCCTTCCACCCTCTGTCATCCTGAGTCACTTGACTTCTGACAGTCCTTACCCCACCAAGCCTCACTTCATTCATCTGTGAATTGGGTCTGCCTGCCTTTCCCGGTGGGGCCTGTTTGAGATGACATGGGTAAGAAATCTTCCTTTAGCTTAGACTCAGGGTGCTGTGTGAATTCACAGTATTGGTTGAAACGTCGCTCACAAGCATCAGGAGATGAGCGTCAGTTACTTTGCGTGGGCAAAGTCCTTGATCTCTGAGATCAGAGATGGACGATGAACTGTCCCAGGAGCAGATTAAAAAAGAAGGAAGGAGGGAGGGAAAAGAAAGCAAACCAGCAGAATTTGGAATTGTCCCCTGGACCACAATGGCAGGTTTCAGGGACTCGGGAAGGGGTGCAGCCCAGCTTTGTTGGTGAGAAACGTCAGATGCTGGGACGAGAAAGGCCTCTCTTACTGGAGCAGGGTTTCTCACCAGCCCCTGCCTGTTAAGCTCCGGTAGCTTGTCACTCCCAGCTAACAGCTTGGCAGCACAGAGGTGAACCACAGAGTACATTTGAGGCCCAGATCTGCTCATTTCGAGGGTGGGGCCGCATTTTTCTCCTGCCACAGGGAGCTAATTAAAGAAAACAGGCTATGGGAGCTGGGAGAGGACTGGCCACAGAGCACTTGGGGAGGGTGCTTGGGTTGTGGAGGCCTCTACAGCCCCCGGAAGACAGGTGAAGCGGGCATCCGGGCCCCTGCATGTCCCGAAGGGAGCTCCGAGGACCCACTGGGAAGCTTGGATGCGGACAGTAGCGGGGCTTGTGTGGGATGGGAGAGTGACCTTGGTCTGTGAGGTTACCAGCTGGGAGAAGGTCAAGCTACCCATGAAGGTGGGACAGGGTCCTGAAATGCTTACAAGTGTGCACTTGTGCCCCAAAACTTGTGCCCAGAACAAGTTAGTTCTAGGACATTTTTATCACCCCAAAGGAGACCTTGTACCTTTTAGGCAGTTATTGTGCTTCATTCCATCCCATCTCAATTCCCTAGCAGCCATTAATCTCTTTTCTCTTAAGTAACTAATTTTTGGCTGCACGGGGTCTTCATTGCTTTGCACAGGCCTTCTCTAGTTGTGGTGAGTGGGGTCAATGCTACTGTTTGTCGTGGAGTCTTTTTTTGCAGAGCGTGGGCTCTAGGCATGCAGGCTTCGGTAGCTGCAGCTTGTGAGCCCTAGAATGTGGGCTGAGTAGCTGTGGCGCGTGGGCTTAGTTGCCCTGCAGCATGTGGAATCTTCCCGGACCAGGGATCGAACCCATGGCCTCAGCTGACGGGCAGATTCTTAGCCACTGCACCACCCAGGAAGTCCCAGGCTGCTCTCTGTCTCTGTGAATTGGCCTCTTCTGGACAGTTCATGTGAATGGAGTCATGCCATGCCTGGCGGGGCCTGTGAGTAACAGTAATTCACCTCTCTGGCACTTTTGCTTCTGGTACCAGCACTGGGGAAAGTGGGGGTGACTTCTGTATTCCTGAAGTGAAGTGTCAGTCCCGGAGGTGGCTGTTCAAAGTCGCAGGGCTGGGAAGTAGGGTGAGGGCTCAGGGCTTCTGTCTCCAGACACAGCACGCTGATTACAAGGAGGGAACGGCAAACATCAGTCCCACTGACTTGGAACAAACCCTGTCCTCCAGGATGAGAGCCGACTCCTAATAGCCACACGCTGTTTTATGGAGAAGGTCTATTGCCGAAACAGTGATGGTGTCAATTGAATTATGTTTCAAGCATACCAGGGAAACCATTTCAAGGAATCCTGTTGTGAGTCATTTTGAAAAATGAAGAATTACACTACGTCCATCCCCCGCGATGTTTAGTTTTGGTACATTCAAGGAGCAAGACGGCTTAGTGGAGGGGCCCCTCTGTTTTGCGAGGCTGTGTTGTCGGCGCCTAAGGATGGTTTGCTCCTCAGCTGCTCAGAGGAGTTCACATGTCCTGGAGAACTGGGGGAAGATGTAGCTCATGGGTGGAATGTTTTGCTTCACTTATTCAAAGAAGTTGGGGCCTGGGTGGTGCCTCGGGAGGCATCCAGGTCAGAGATTCTCAAGCGAGCCCTGCTGTGAGAATCGTTAGCCTTCAGGAAGGCTGACGATAATGAAGCTGTTGTTAATTGAGCATTTAGTATGTGCCTGGGACCTTATATAGATCATCTTATTTAATTATTACTGCTAATACTGCTGAAGTTCATGAATAGTTTCGTTGCCCATTAGTTCAAAACATATTCCTCTATACAATGGAATGTTTTTCAGCCAAGCAATGAAGTACATACTGCACCAGGGGTGAACCCTGAAAACATTATACCGAGGGCAGGAAGCCAGACACAAAAGGCCATGTGTTGTATGATTCCATTTACATGAACTGTCCAGAAGAGGTCAATTCATAGAGACTGAAAGCAGATTAATGGTTGCTGGGGGGTTGAGATGGGGTGGAATGGGGTATAGTGACTGTCTAATGGGACAGGCTTTCCTTTAGAGGGGATCAACATGTTCTAGAGCTAAATAAAAGTGGTGATTGCACAACCTTCTGTATGAATTAAATGCCATTGGATTGTGCACCTTAAAGTGGTTAAAGCGGTAACTTTTTAGGTATGTGTACTTTATTACAATGTATGCTTTATTTTTATTTTAAAACTAATTTTTATTGGAGTATAGTTGCTTTACAAGGTTGTGCTAGTGTGTACAGTTGTTGTTGTTCAGTGGCTTATTCATGTCCACCTTTCTGTGGCCCCATGGACTCAGCACACCAGGCTTCCCTGTCCTTCTCTATCCCCTGGAGTTTGCTCAAACCCATGTCCATTGAGTCAGTGATGCCATCCAGCCATCTCATCCTCTGCTGCCTTCTCTTGTTGCCCTCAGTCTTTCCCAGCATCAATCAGGGTCTTTTCCTATGAGTCAGCTCTTCACATCAGATGGCCAAAGTATCGGACACTGTACAGCAAAGTAAATCAGCTATATGTCTCTATCCTCTTTTTTGGATTTCTTTCCATTTAGTTCAGGACAGAGCACAGAATAAGGTTCCGTGTGCTATCGAGTAGCTTCTCATTAGTTATCCGTGGTATATATAGTGTCAGTAGTGTATATATCGGAGAAGGCGATGGCACCCCACCCCAGTACTCTTGCCTGGAAAATCCCATGGACGGAGGAGCCTGGTGGGCTGCAGTCCATGGGGTCGCTAACAGTTCGACACGACTGAGCGACTTCACTTTCACTTTTTACTTTCATGCATTGGAGAAGGAAATGGCAACCCACTCCAGTGTTCTTGCCGGGAGAATCCCAGGGACGGGGGAGCCTGGTGGGCTGCCGTCTGTGGGGTCACACAGAGTCGGACACGACTGGAGCGACTTAGCAGCAGCAGCAGCAGTCTCCCGATTTATCCTACCCCACCCTTCCCCCTTTGTGTCCGTACATTTGTTCTCTCTCTGTCTCTCTTTTTGTTTTGCAAATAAGATCATCTATACCATTTTTCTAGATTCCACATATATATGCTAATATATGATATTTACTTTTCTCTTGCTGACTTACTTCACTCTGCGTTACGATCTCCAGTTCTATTCACATCTCTACAAATGACCCAGTTTTGGTTCCTCTTTACCACTGAGTAATACTCCATTGCATATATCCTTCCCCCTTTGTGTCCGTACATTTGTTCTCTCTCTGTCTCTCTTTTTGTTTTGCAAATAAGATCATCTATACCATTTTTCTAGATTCCACATATATATGCTAATATATGATATTTACTTTTCTCTTGCTGACTTACTTCACTCTGCGTTACGATCTCCAGTTCTATTCACATCTCTACAAATGACCCAGTTTTGGTTCCTCTTTACCACTGAGTAATACTCCATTGCATATACACACACAGCTTCTTTGTCCATTCCTCTGTTGATGGACTTTTAGGTTGCTTCCATGTCCTGGCCATTCTGAATAGTGCTGCAATGAACGTTGGGGTGCACGTGTTATTTTGAATTATGATTTTCTCTGAGTATATGTCCAGTAGATCACAATATGTATTTTAATAAATATATTTTCTTGATGGTGGCCTTGTCACTAACTTGGGTTCAGGTATGCTGTGTTGAGTGAGAGAGAAAGGGAGGAGTCATTGGTGTGTGCATTGCGGCTGAAGCAGACTTGGGGCTTTCTGAACCAGGCTTCACCTTTAGGAGGAATAAGAGACCCAGAGAGGGATAGTAAGTCGCCCAAGGGCTCAGAGGTGGGGTATGGGTTCTGGCCTTCTCACTTTCCGTTAGGAAAATCACAGTGGAAATGTGCTTTTCTTTTTTTTAAGCTTCTTTGTGTCACTGGATAAATGCCCGGCTACAGAGGTTCGCCTCCGCTCCACTTGGTGTCTTGTACCTGCCGTAGGTGATGCCTGGGAAAGCTGTGTCTCGCGCTGGTGGAGCAGCCCCTGGACTGACTCAGCGAAAGACCTGGGTTGTCTGGAACAATTTAAGTTGTGCTGCTCAGTGTTGGCATTGAGCAAAAGGAACCAATTACGTGTGAACACAAGACGTTCGCTGTTTGATAGGAGACTTACCGCGTGACATTGCTGCGTCTTTTCTTTTCTTTTTGACTGTGAACATCTGACACTACAGGAAGCAAGAAACTTTCCAGTACCTAATTTGTGCTCACTCTACTTTCAAACCCTCTTGGCCCCAGCACAGGGTAAATGAAACTGTAGCTTATAGTAATATTTACGTATGGGAGTCAATGAGCTGTTTAAATGCTTGGATGTCAGAAAAGATTTCAAATTTAGCAAGCCCCCTGGCTCTCCCACCCTCTGGTTAAGCAGTAGACAGGCCTGCCTACTCTCGTAAGTCAGGCTCTAGCCTCCTGTCTGGGTTGGTGGCAAGACAGCGATGAAGATGATGCCATTTAAAAGAGACGGAGCTGTAAATAAATTAAATATATAATTGATCCTTGGGAGAAGGTGAATCAGGTTCCAGAATCTTGACAGACTGTTAGGAAGATCCATGGACAAGGAATGATAGGACCCGAGTTTTATTAGTCACGTGACCTTAGCAAAATGATCTAAAGTTTCTAAGTTGGGGCTTCCTCCTCTTGGAACATGAATAATATCCTAGCTCCTTCCACATCCTGGAGCTGCTGTGAGCATCTGAGTGAGGTGATGGATGTGAAAGTGCTTCGTTAGCTGTCGAGGTGCTTACTGAAGTGCTTTATGAAGCCAGCGGGTAGAAAGACCGAAGGAATAAAGCACCAATGCAGACTGGTTTGTGTTGGGAGCTGAGGAGTGGAATTGGCTTTCGCTTTCAGGGAAGCAGCACTTGGCACGCACGGTTATTTATTTCTGCCATCAGATCAGCAGGGCTCTTGAGGCCCCTGCTCTGTCAAAGGCAGTGTGAGGAAAACCCAGTTCCTGCCCTCCAGGAGTCCACAGTTTAATTGTGTTTTCATGGGTCACCTGGAAGGTGAGCACTTGAGAAGGGAGTGCAGGTGACCTGATGCAGCCCCCAGGCCCACCCCTCCCACCAGCTGTGCTATTCAAGTCAGAGTCCTGGGGGGTGGGGCGGGAAATGCGTGTGTGTGTGTGTGTGTGTGTGTGTTTGTGTGTGTGTGTGTATGAGATGAGTCAGATTTACCCACTGTTTTTTCCCTTTTGAAACTCGTTATGCTCACACACACACAGCAGTCATCCACTTGCTCAGAAATGTGCGAAAACCACATAAAATGTGCAAAATGTGGCTCTTTTGAAAGTATGCCCGCCACCCACCTTCTCTGGAGCCAGGATGGATTTGTAAAGGTTCAGCTCTTTCCTCGTATGCAGGAACTTTGTGTCTGCCCCAGCTGCCAGCTCCAGGCCCGCCCAGGCTGACTGCGGGTGGGATATAGGCGGGGGCCATGTGGATGGGGGGCAAGGCCCCGGGCAGATCTTTTACACAGGTGAGTTCTGACCCTGGTGGTGGTCCTGGTTGGTCTGTAGCAGGAGATGACCTAGGACTGGGCTGGAAAGAACCAGATGCCCTACATTTCTGTAGACAGGGTACTTGGGGCCTGTTGCTTGCCTGGAGAATCCCAGGGACAGGGGAGCCTGCTGGGCTGCCGTCTATGGGGTCGCACAGAGTCGGACACGACTGAAGTGACTTAGCAGCAGCAGCAGCAGCAGCAGGGACCGCCGTTTCATGGGTTGACCTTGTGTCTGTCTCTCTGTTCCCACCAAGATGAGTCTCCTCATAACACTCCCCCAACTAGCCTGCTGTCTGCACACCCAGTGCCTGCCTGGGGCTCACCCTTACATTCCCCTCTGTTGCATTTTCCTTGACTGTCCCAGTTTGCTGTGACCATCTCCTCTTTCTTTAAATGGTCTCCTGACTCACTCCCTGGGTCTGGCACATAGTATGTAATCATTACTTTCGAATGTCTGAGCTGGGCCCTTCTTTGTGGTAGGTGCCCTCTCTGTGTGTCCTTTATCCTCCCAAACGTAGCTGCCACCTTCCTTTGTGCAGGGGCCATTGTCTTGGGCTCATGTTTTACACCTTGCCCACTTCCTGCCGCCCTGTGAAAGAGGAGTGGACGTGCTTGGACACTTCTCCCTGTTCGATGGGGCTTCAGACCAAGCACACGGCCTCCATGGGATTCATTTTCTTGTTTTAAAATTATCATTTGTTTTTATTTATTTGGTTGGGCCAGGTCTTAGTTTAGCATGTGGGATCTTTCACTGTGGCACGTGGGATCTAGTTCCCTGACCAGGGATCAAACCCGTGCCCCGTGCACTGGGAGCGCAGTCTTAGCCCCTGGACCACCAGGGAAGTCCTGGGACTTCCTTTATACCACACACACACAGCGTGGCCAGTAAGAGCCGCCCCGCCTACACTGAAGGTGACCGTGGTCGTCAGGAGAGAGCTAGGGACGGGAGAGCTTTTCAAAACTGGAGAGCACTATGCAGACCGGAGCTGCTAATGGCCTGTGGATGGGCTCTTAGCTGCTGTGACCTGACAAGCAAGGGCCCCGAGAGAGCTGGTATATGCCACTTCCCCGGAGTCTAGGAACCCTGAGTTTCACTTACCCTCCCTGGGCTCCAGATTCCTCGGCTCCATGACTCTTTCCAGCCCTGACCCTGGCGGTCATGGCACTGTGTCAAGGAGGGGCAGCAGGTGCCAACTCCCTACTCGTGTTTGGTGGGAACTTGGCTGAGATAATCCGGAGGGCTCCCTCCAACCATTAGTGCTCGTGGGTTGCCCATGTCCGCTCTGATGTCGCCTTGAGGGCCCACCCTGAACCTCTTTCTTCTGTGTTCTCTTGGGCTTCCCTGGTGGCTCGGATGGTCAAGAATCTGCCCACAATGCGGGAGACCTGGGTTTGATTCCTGGGTTGGGAAGATCCCCTGGAGAAGGGAACAGCTGCCCACTCCAGTATTCTTGCCTGGAGAATTCCATGGCCAGAGGAGCCTGGTGGGCTATAGTCCATGGGGTTGCAGAGTCGGACGTGACTGAGCGACTTTACTTTCTGTTGCTAGATCTCCATAAGCACTCGCTTTAACTGTTAGCAGAGGCTCTTTGCACCATTTAAGGTGGCTGAATTATTTCACCCTTTCTAGTGGTGTTGACATTTAAAGATGGTGGGGAGTGATGGTACAGAAGGAGTGACAAGAAACCTGGAGGAGAGAAAGGGGCTAGTTGCTGAGAAAGGGTGTATAACAGGTCCCAACTTGCAGAAGTGCCTGCTTCAGCTGGTTTTGTGGGGGTGGCATTGAAAAGCAGGAAGATAGATAAGATCAGATTTCAGGATTTTCACCCTCCCCCAACNGAAACCTGGAGGAGAGAAAGGGGCTAGTTGCTGAGAAAGGGTGTATAACAGGTCCCAACTTGCAGAAGTGCCTGCTTCAGCTGGTTTTGTGGGGGTGGCATTGAAAAGCAGGAAGATAGATAAGATCAGATTTCAGGATTTTCACCCTCCCCCAACTTTTGATGGCTGTGAGCTTTTCCAGGGCAGGGACTGAGTATTTTTCAACTTTTCTATCCCATGTGCCTGGCACAATACTTGGTATCTCATCATAGTCAGTGAATGTTTGAATGAAGGAATGACTTTCTACATCTCATCTTCACAGCAGTGTTAGTGAATATATAAAGCCATGGTTGTTAGCAGATCTGATGGGTTCAGAAATACTAAGCAACATGTCTGATTATAAAAGAAGAAGGAGCTTCTAGGAAGAAAGAATTGCCCTTTGACGCTGTCCTCCTTGTCCCCGTCCTTCTGCATTTTGTGGTCCCCCTTCAGTATTCTTGAATTTAGGAATATCTCTGACTAGAAAGGAGTAAAGACCCTGTTTTCCCCGGTTCCCAGAGGGGACTGTAGTGTGTCTTGCACATGCAGTGATAAAAAATCCATAGCAGTTGTGAGCAGTGCCCTTTTTCCAGTTGATTTCCCCTCTGTTCTGGCAGGTGCTGCAGGCAGATAACCTTGGCAGGGGACTTGGCAGAACGGCATAGTTTACACCGGATTGCTGTATCTGTGCTACCTTGTTAGCGCCTTTCCTCAATGGTCATTGTCACACGAGAAAGTACTTCCTCTGTGGGCCTCCCTTCACAGAGACCTGTGGGCGTAGATAAATTTGTTAACTGCATTGCATGAGTGAGGCCATTTCTGTTAAGAGCTGGGGTCATGCTGAAAGTCTTCTTGGAGAATAGCCTGCTGTTCCCAGGAACCTTTCAATGGGCTCCTAAGGCCCAACTCTTTCCCCACGTTTGGCACAGAGGCCTGCTTCTTGTTTGAAGGTCTTGTGGGAGAGGACAGAGTGTGTGGGGTCCCACGTGCAGACTTTGAGAGTTAGAGCCTCCGGGATGTCCCAGTGGATGCTTTTCCTGATCTGCTTCCTGTTTTCTCCCAGGGAGGTCTCTGTATCAGTGGCAGCTCGCTCCCACCCACCTGCGCCCTGCTGCCTCTGTCCTATGGCTGGGACCCCAAAGAGTGAGCCCTGGGCCCAGAATTGTCGTCTGAGCTCTGCTCTATGACCTTGGGCAAGCTATTGGATTTCTCTGACTCTCGGTTTGCTCCTCTGAAGATGAAGTTTGGCCAGGATGCCCTCCAAAGTCCCTACCCTCCCTGTCCTTCCCCTGGGGAGGGAGGTGCTGCTTGTGTCTTGAGGTTGGAGGGGCAGGTTGGGCAAAGCCGTGGTTCATGTCCGTGAGCACAGCGGACACTCTGCACCTTGACCCGCAGGCAGCAAGTCCAGGATGCCGAGACGCTGCTGAGGTGCGGAGTGAGCGGAGCCCCTCTGGGAAGCGAGTGGTGTTATTCAGCCCTGTGGAATGCCAAAGCTTGGCTGGGCTTGGGCAGGGCTGCCGAGAGCCCGGTGGTGGTAACTGTGGGCAGAATTTCATGGCCTTGGAGAATGGCTACTGTATATACCAGTGATAAATATTAGTCACCCTGGCAGCTGAAGGAGTTTCCTGTGCAGCGTTTTTGACACTTCCAGGAAAGGGAAGCCTTCCTCTCTGACAGGGCATGGGAGGGAGGAATGAACATGTGTCTCTGGGCTCATGTCATGTCAATGGACATGTGTTTCTGGTGCCAAGAAACTCCCTGATTCTGATGCTCTGGCTGGAGATGCTGTGGGATTTTCCACCCCTGGTGAGCCGCCTCTGCCTGAAGCCGCATAGGGCTTGTGAATGTCCCTTGAGATCTCTCCTGGGCCTCTCGGGGCCTTGCTTGAGCATGTCCCAAATCCGAGCCTTGCTTTGCCTTCCTCCCCTGCACCCTCTCTGCTGTCTGCTCAGCCTCCTTTCTCTTGAAAGGACCACCATCCCCTGAGTTGCCTGAACCAGACCCCAAGAGGAGTCATCCTTGCTGCTCCCCCTGCCACTCCCCTCCCCAGTAAATCACCAAGCCCTACCAGTCCTGCCTCCAAAATGTCAACATCTGTCTGCTCTCCCATCTCAACTAGGCTTCCTCATCCAAATCAGAGTCACTCTGGCCTAGCCTTCCTCCCAGCTGGTCCCTCTGCCTACATCCACCTTTCCCCCAGGGCCACTCTCCACGCAGCCAGAGTGAACTCTAAAAAATGGGGATCCTATCACCTGGTACATCTGCTGAAAATCACTCAGGGGCTTCTTGTGGCCTCGAGGGTGAGGGTCCGAATCCCTAATGAGGCTGTGGGGTCTGGCCCAAGCCTGCCTGTCCCAGTTGGGCTTGCATCCCCACTCTGCTGCTGCTGCTGCTGCTGCTAAGTCGCTTCAGTCGTGTCCGACTCTGTGTGACCCCACAGACGGCAGCCCACCGGGCTCCCCCGTCCCTGGGACTCTGGCCTTCTTAAGTTTCCTTCCTTAGGGCCTTTGTAAGTGCTGTGCCTTCTGCCTGGAGTAGTCTTCCCCACCATTTTCATCTGGCAAACGTGAATCGGGTCTCAGCTTATCTATCCTCTCCTAAGAGAGCCCTCCCTAGTCCCTCCACCTCCACCCGCCCCATCTCCTTATGCCTCCTGCCACACTGTCCCATGGCATGTGGTTCTTGCCACTCAGAGACCGCCCCTCAGTTTGTAGCTTTAATTCTGTGTACTCATTTGTTTACTGTCTGTCTTCCCCTGAAGGGCAGGGGCCAGCTCTTTTATTCTCCACTATGCCCAGGGCCCAGGACCAAAGAGCCCCGTGCATGTTTGCAGAGCCCAGTAAATGTACGAATGGTGGGTGGAGGACCTGTCTGCTTGTGCTTCCATTGCCTCAGCACCCCGATTCCCTTGGCATCTGTCCCCTACTCTCTGGTCCCCGCTGAGTGGCCTGTGAGCGCTGGGCTTTCCCTGGCTTTGCTCCTCTGGCATCAAAACTTATCAGCCCCACGTCTCAGTCTTTTGCAAGGTGACACTTCATCTGATTACCTAATTCACACTAGGGTGTTAATGGTGCTAATGACATAGTGTTTATTACCCCAGGGGATGCAAAATGATGGTATCAAAACATATCATTCCCTGGTGGTTTAAAAAACTCCTGGGAGTCCAAGTAGAGGCTCCCGTCTTCAGCCAGGTTGACAAGGCCCCATGTGTACATCTGGCTCCTGTCTACGGCTGCAGGCCCCCACACCTTAGTCATCTCACTTCCTTCCTCCCCGGGTACCTGGCACAGTACCTGTCAGGGGCAGGTCCTGCAGAAATATTTACTACGTGGATTTAAAAGAAGTTGATTTTCATGACTCACACTTGAACCAAGGCTTTTGGTGCCTTTAGTCAGTCTTTAGGCCCTGGATACCAGAGGAAGGAAAATGGTGGGCATTTCAAGCACGATGACCATGACTGTGCCCGACCAGGAAAGCGGCAGCTTCATCTGAGCAGAAAGCAGGTGGCCTTCCAAAGCCCTTAAATCCACATCCCTCCTCCTGCCACGCTAGCCACATCACTTCAGCAGCGTGTCCTCCTCCCCAGGATGAGGTTTATCTACTCTTGGCTTCCCAAGGTGCCAGAGGAGGTGGAAGTCGTGTGATCATATCCACCTGCTCGTCTGATGCCGTTTGTGATCATCTGCAGGTTGAGGCCAGTGAGGCCAGCGAGGGCTAGAAATCATCCCTGATGTGAGAGAATGGCTCCCCTGGCCCTTCCTGCCCTTCTGAGCCCCGCCAAGGTCACGTTGCTTTGTGTAGCCCAGTCACTGACCATCTGGCTGCCGTGGTTACTGCAAGACAGGCCTCCTTCCCTCCCTCCAGCCCCACCCCGTCGTAGCCTTTTCCACGGGTCACGTGGATGTGGCCTGTGAAAACAGGAAGAGAGGAGGAGCCGTTGGATTTTGTTGTAAGAAAATCCTCCTTTTTGATTTGTCTCAGGGCTGGGTGCAAAGAGAGTGGAAACTGTTGCTTAAAATGAGTGAGTGAGTAGTTTTGGGAAGGGAGGAGGATCTGGCCTGAGGCTTCTTCAGCACTGACTCCTGGGTGGGTGAAGCGTCTCCCTTACCTGGATGGTGAAGCTCTGCACAGCACTCCCCCTGTATCCTCCCCTCCCACGCGCTTGGATCTGCTCTCCTGCTCCCCCAGGCTAGACTTTCTGTGGGACAGGCCTTGCCCTGGCACTCCCTGCTTAGAAGCCATCCTAGCACCCAGAGCGTTAGGATGCTTCAGCTTGTCCCTCGGGGTCTGCACGGCGCCTCCTGTCTCCTCACTCAGCCTTGCCTTTGGTGGCTCTGGTAAGGAGCCTTCCCCCTTGGCAGCTGAAATCGCTCTGAGGTTCCATATTTGCCCCAGATGTCAGAGATTCACGTGGACAGTCAGGTGATGCATATCAAGTACAACCGCGATCCTGGGAGAGACCTGTGAAGATCATTCGAATTCCCAGTGATCACTCTCTGCCCATCAAAGCTGAGAATTCTCACTCCGACTTGAGTACTGCATGCCTGCCCCACCCATCCCCAGGCTATTTCTTGCCTCTTTGCCTCGCCTCGTGTCCATGGAATGTCCCAAACCTATTCAGCTGGCTTCCTTCACAATGTAATTCCCTCTTGGTCTCCTCCAGGAAGCAGCCTACAGGCATCACCTCCTCCGAGCCATCGCTCAGTGTCTCTGCCTGCCCCCTCACCTCCCCACCACCACAGCTGCTGAGCACACCTAAATCTTAGTAGAAAATCATGTTTCTAGGTCTTTGTTTTATTTTTAGCCTAAACAGTGAGCCCCTTGAGGGCAAAGGCTCTGTGGGGCTGGTCTCTGGGTCGCCGAGGCTGGCAGGGTGCTGGCTCAGGTCATTCTGCACATCACTGCTCAGGACTGCAGGGTGGTCTTGCCTTGTGTGAGCTCTGTTCCCTGGACTGCACTAGTACCAAACTGAGCTTATGGCCCTTGCTTATACCTTGTGGCTTATGACTTAATATATTGAAACAGATTGTTGTGCTTCTTTTTTTCATTTGAGAAGAAGTAAAAATAGCGAAAATCTAGAGGTTTCAATGATCTAGAGGTTGAGATAAAATTATGAAGATCAAAGAAGATATTACTTCTTATGACTGTTACATAAAGTCAGACTTGTATGATTGTAGGGTATCTTTTTTGGTAGGTTCCAGCATCTTTTTGACAATGGTTTTTTCAGCAGTTAGTTTTGATTTTGATGTTTGCATAAGAGGAGGTGAGCTCACATATCCATCTTGAGCTAAGGGTCCCAGACTTGTTTTCCACAGATTGGTCTTTGTCTCACGGACAACCTTTGGGTTCTTCTCGAAGGCAAGGGGATCAGTTCAAATTCACCCTCGAGTCCTCTCAGCCTAACACCATGCCAGGTGGAGAGTAGTCACTTAATAAAGCTTGTCAAATGAAGGCATGGGATGAATCTGCACGTTGGATGTTTTTTTGATGCTTGGTGATTAGAAAATTCTCATGGCTTGCCGGTTTGTAAGACACAATTTCCACTGTAAATTCTTTGTGGGGGGGAATGTTTTTATGCCTGGACTGAAAAATGCTTTATGGTAGCAGTTGTGAAAAATTGAGTCCTTTTGCTCTGATGGAAGCTGGGTGACCCTGTGGAAGTTGCTGGAACCCTCTGGGACTCATGACCCTCATCTGTAAAATGGGTGGGCGGGGGCAGTGGGCCACGTGGCTTCTAAGAGCTTCCTGCTGTCCTGCTCATGTCATCCTCCCATCCTCCTCTTTGGCACGTGGACACAGATCACGTCCCCAAGGGTTCGTGCACAGAGCTGGAATTCTCCCTGGCCTCTTTGACTGCTTTCCAGCGGGTGGAATGCCTCCTTTCTCAGTAGCGGAGGGAAATGTTAATGTGGGGTTAGGAAAGCAAGCCAAGAGCCCTCGAATAATTAAAACACACACGCACACAAAGAGGAGCGGGAGGGGGAGAAACACGCCTCATGGACAGGGGATGAGTAAAACCCGATGGACTGAGAAAGCCCCAGTGCTGAACTTCGCATGACCCCGCTTGCTGCCTGCTGTTGGGACACCCGCGTGCCCCCTGCGCACGGCTGGCCTTTGATGCCAGCGGCCCCACAGGAAGCAGCGCTGCCATCAGCCTGGCAGAGCACGTGAAGCCTGGCCCCCACCCCAACCCCCACAGCCCAGTTGCCACCCACCCGTGTCTCTAGAAAACAAGCAGCCGCGGCTCCCAGGCTGGTCGGACTGAGATACCCACCCCGTGCTCGCAAAACCAAAACCTCAACCCACTAGTGATGCCCATGCAAGAAAGAGAAGACCAGGAAGGATTTCTGCTTTTCAGTCCTTCTCTGCTGAGACCAGATTTCCTGTAGGAATGATGTTACCCTATGCTTCCTGAACTCTCCTAGTTTACCCATTAATGAATGAACTTGATCGTTGCTTGGGTGTATATCTGTAAGACCTTGGGGGAATAAGAATAAATAAAGGATTGTCTTTGCCCTTGGACTTCGATTCGGTTAAAGGAGGAGACTCGTAAACATGTAGAGGTCTGTGGGGCCCTAATCAGGTTGTATACAATGTGTATGCAATGGGACATCAAGAGAGTTACCTCTTTTGCTGGAGGAGGGAGGGTCAGCAATGCCCGGCTAGGTGTCCCAGGACTCCAGCCCACTGCAGGCTCTGTCAGAGGGTTTGGCTTAAGTGGACAGTGGGTTTGGCCAAACACAAATGCACGTGTATGTAAACAGTGGTGGAAAACTAACGGCACCTCGGGCTGATGGGTTCCTGGGTGACAGTGTTTCCCTTCTGGTGTGGTCATGAGGCTTCAGGGATCTTTCCCTGCTCTTGCAGGAGGGGAGAGGACCGCGTTTGTTGTCACATACAGCCCCCCTGCTG
This sequence comes from Oreotragus oreotragus, assembly GCA_006410675.1. Lineage (NCBI taxonomy): Eukaryota > Metazoa > Chordata > Mammalia > Artiodactyla > Bovidae > Oreotragus > Oreotragus oreotragus. The sequence goes on along the minus strand of SJYX01009961.1, from coordinate 95,714 downwards.
ACGTGCATTGAGAGTCTGTGGGGTCTAGACCTGTGAGCTCTGTCTGCCCTTGAGCAGCTAGCTGCCTTCTAGCGGGGAGGTACACTACAGTCGTGTAGCCTCATTCAATAATTACATAATAGTTAACTCTATAGGAGCCACCTTTTTGTGAAATACATGTTTTACTTTGGAATAATTGTAGACTTAGAAAAAAATTGCAGAGATAACATGGGAGTCCCCATGTACCTGTCACCCAGATTTTCCTGGTGGTGACAGCTTACGTTATCACAGTACTTTTGTCAAAATTGAGAAACCAACATCAGTGAGTTACTGTTAATACAACTCCCGACTTTATTTAACCAACCTTAAAAAAGAACTTTTAAAAAGTTTTATTAGCATATAATTCATATACCATGAAATTTACTCTTTNCACCCAGATTTTCCTGGTGGTGACAGCTTACGTTATCACAGTACTTTTGTCAAAATTGAGAAACCAACATCAGTGAGTTACTGTTAATACAACTCCCGACTTTATTTAACCAACCTTAAAAAAGAACTTTTAAAAAGTTTTATTAGCATATAATTCATATACCATGAAATTTACTCTTTTAAGATACACAATTCATTGGTTTTAGTGGATTAACACTTCTGTAACCATTGTGTGTGTGTGTGTGTGTGTGATCAGTCACGTCCGACTCTGCAACCCCATGGACTACAGCCCACCAGGCTCCTCTGTCCATGGGATTTTACAGGCAAGGGTATCAGAGCGGATTGCCAGTTCCTACTCCAGGGGATCTTCCTGACCAGGGATTGAAGCCATGTTTCCTGCATCTCCTGCATTGGCAGGCAGGTTCTTTACCACTGCACCACCTGAGATGCCCTCTCTACCCATTACTGCTGTCCAATTTCAGAATACATTTATTACCCCTAAGAGAAACGGCATACCCATCTGCAGCTGCTCCTCATCCACCCTCCACCCCCTTGCTCTGGAAACCTGATCTGCTCTCTGTCTCTGTGGATTTGCCTCTTTGGGGCATCGCATACAGTGGAGTCACACAGTATTGGTCTTTTGTGACTGGCTTCTTTCACGGAGCATAGTGTTGGCAAGGCTCATGTCGTGGCATGTATCAGTACTTCGTTCCTTTTTATGGTCAAATAATGTTGGGTGATATGGCTGTATCCACATTTTGTTTGTCCATTTGTCAGTTGATGGACATTCCGGTTGTTCCTCCTTTTTGGCTATTATGAATATCACTGCTGTGAACACTGATGTACAAGTTTTTGTATGGTTGTGTTTTGATTTCTCTCGGGTATATCTCTAGGTGTAGAGTTACTGGGTCATTGATTACTTTACCTTTAACTCTTTGAGGAACTGGCTTCTGTTCCACAGTGGGGGTATATTACAGATCCCACCAGCAGGGTTCAAGGGTTCCAGTTTCTCCGACGCTTGTCTGTTTTATCTTCGCGATTCTGGCGGGGGTGGGGGGCGGGGTTGCGGTGGCATCACCCTGCGGTTTTGGTCTGCATTGCTCTGATGACTAATGACACTGAGCATCATTTCACCTGCTCATCGGCCATTTGTCTGTCTGCTTTAGAGAAATATCTATTCAGATCCTTTGCTCACTTTTTAATTTAGGTCGTCTTTCTCTTGTTGAGCTTTAAGGATTCTTTATGTATTCTGGATACAAATTCCCTTTTCAGATAGATAGTTAGCAAGTATTTTCTCCAGGTCCTTGAATTGTCTCACTTGCCTGATGGTGTCCTTTGAAACAAAAAGGTTTTAATTTTGATGAAGCTAAACGTATTTATTCCTTTGTTGTTCTTGCTTTTGGTGTCATGTCTAAGAAACCATTATCTCACCCTAAGGTCACAAAGATTTACTCCCTGTTTTCTTCTAAGAGCTCTGTAATTTTAGCTTATATATTTAGGTCTTTGATTTATTTTCATTTAAATTTTTTAATATATATATTTATTTTATGAGATAGGTGTCCAACTTCCTTCTTTTGTATATGGATATACAGTTGTTCAAGCACTGTTTGAAAAGACTATTATTTCCCCACTGGCTGGTCTTGGCATCTTTATCAAAAATCAGTGATTAAGAATACATATGTATACCTATGGCTAATTCATGTTGATGTATGGCAGAAATCATCACAATATTGTAAAGTCATTTTCCTCCAATTAAAAGTAAAATTAAATTAAAAAAATCAATGATCATAAATGTAAAGGTTTATTTTTGGACTCTCAGTTCTATTCCATTGATCTATGTGTTCATCCTCATGCCAGCCTTGATTACTATAGCTTTGTAACACTAATCAAGTTAAAAAAATTTTTTTGTTTAATCATTTACCTTGTTTCAAAAAAGAATTTGAGATAAGTCTCAAGTACAGTGAACAAAAAAGGACTGAGATACGGAAATCAGGGGAAGAGGAGGAAAGGATTGGGAAATAAGATGAGATCAAAGGTAATGTTAGTACACAGTATTGTGTGTTATAAAGTTTGGTGGGATTGTTAGATGTAGCTGGCAAATTTGGCTCTGAGCCTCCTATCAGCCAAAGGTAAAATGGAAATGTGACCTCTGAACAGAGTAACATACATTCTATGGGATTTAAAGAAAAATTCTTTTCTCCCCTAAGGGAGGAATCCAATATTTTCAGGGGCTTCAGCGTGAGAGGTGTTCCCCTGTGGGTCCTAGGGCCAGAGCTTCTTGAGCATATAATTGTTGCAGTTGTGTTAGTTCTGCCTCTTTGGACTGATAACTTTTTTTTTTTAATAGTCCATCTTTTTTTTTTTTTGATGGCACTGGGTGCCCTGTCGGATCTTAGTTTCCTGACCAGGGAACCCAAGGCCCCTGCAGTGGAAGTGTGGTATCTCAACCACTCGATGACCAGGGAATTCCCCTGGTAGCTTCTTGAAGGCAGGAACTGTGTCTTACTTCCCTCACATCCCCTCATCATGCCTGGGAAGGGACATGGGGGTACTTTAAAAAAGTGTTGATTGAATGCTTTCTGAAATTCCGAATGTTTATTCCCTCCTTCAGTGACATTTCTGCAATCAGGATTTTGAGGCTCATTTGGAGGTAGAGAAGTGAAGTGTTTGCTCGCCCTTCGGGCTGTGTTTTAGGAGTATTTCCTGCCATCAGCTCCTTGAGAGCTGGCCAAGTAGTGGTGAGTGCTGGGCGGCTTTGCTCCGAGAGATGGCAGTGACCTAGCAGGGAGGCAGCGTTGCTTCACCCACCTTGGAGCCCACCCACCTTTCCACCTCCTCCGTGCTGGAGCATCCTTTCTGTTCACTCTGACATGCTTTCCCGCTTCCCTGCCTAGTGGAAAACTCCAGCATGTGTGAGGGAGGTCCTGGCCCAAACTGGACAGCTTCTCCTAGAATTGGGGCCAGCACCTGTGGTTGTGCCTGGCACAGGCCTGGTCACTCTACAAAGGCCCACCCAGTCAGGCTCCCTCACGGGGCAAAGAGGCAAACTGCCTTTAGCTGACTACATGTGCCATGTTGGGTGGCCCGCTCCATCTCATCCCCAGTAAAGGGCTTTACTATTTGTTGGCAACATTCTTTTTTTTTTTTTTTTAAAGAGAGATTTGAACACCAGCCTCTAGGGGAGGTTACTGTTTCACCGTTTACAGATGGGGAAATGGAGGCTCGGTGTGTGTAAGCTACTTGTTCCAAGTCACACAGCTAGTAACGTGTCAAGCGATGACCCCAGCCCAGGGAATCCTGGCTTTGATTTCACCTGTCCTTCCTTTTCTACTCGCTGGTTCCCATTCTTGATCTAATTCAGGGAGTGTAAGAGGCCAGCACTCTTTCTGCTTTGGGTATCTTTGAACAGGTAAGAGCAGTTTCCTTTAAAGTTACATTTGCTTCCATGGGGTTGGGTGTCAAAAAGCAGCCCCCCAGGGATCACCCTCTGCACCTCTGGGCCCTTGGCCAGCAGTGGCCTTGTAATAATGTAAGAATGTAGACATCTGATTACTGCCTGGGACTTACAGGGACTGTTTCGCTCCTGCCGTCTTGTCTGAGCCTGACCACAGCGAGAGAGACAGGGTAGGCACTGTCTCCCCGACTGTGCGTGTGAGGATGCTGAGTCGCCTGGGGTCACCAGGTGGTCAGGGGCAGAGGTGGGCTGAGAAACCCGTCTCTGACTCCTGACCCAGTGCTCTCAAATGTGTGTCAGGTTGAACCAGCAAGCTGAGAATTTGTGTTGCTCTAGAGTCTCTGGGCACCTCCAGGAGTGCCTTGGCACTTTGTTACTTACATGACAAGACAAAAGGAAAGCCTCTTCTCCCTCAGAAGTAAAGTCTTACCTACATTCGTGGATTTCTCTGTATCCCTCCAGCCCCTCACTATTCTCAGAAGAGAGCAGGCAGAGTGGAGTCAGGTTTCAGACAGAATGCGGCCTTGCTGCAGAATCTGTTAGGATGGGAACACGATGCTGGCCAACAACCACCAAAACAAGTTGTTTCGGCCCACCTGGGAGGTCATTTGGCTCCTGTGTCCGTCTCCTTAGGTCTCCAAACCTCCTGTGTGTTGAGGGCTGTGCCAGTCAACAGCAGATCCAACAGGAAAACTCTGTGACCCTTTGGGGGCATTTTTGTCCGAGTCTTTACCAAGCCTCTGATCCCAGGTGACAGACATGTGTCCTCTGAGTCACAATTTTCTCATCAGTGTAGTGGGGATGAAGAAGTCTGGCAGTCTGTGTCCAGGAGTGACATTGAGGCTGAGATAAGGTTTAATGACATGGACTCACTTGTTCATTCATTCAGCACATCTTATTGATCGCTAACCCTCAGCCAGGCTCTGGATTCTGTGGTGAACAAAGAGAACCCCTGCCTTGAGACAAGGCACCTGCAGTCACACATGTCACATTGTAGACCTTGGGGGCCGTGAATGAGGATAGGGAGGGGGCCTGAGCACTGTAGGCAAGGAGACCTGATTCTGTTTGTGGAAGGAGTGGTGGTTAGGGAAGGCTTCCTGGAGAAAGTGACATTTGATCTGAAGTGTAAAGGGTAAGTAAGGGTCATCACAGGGAGAGGTGATTTATGAGCAGCCTGGACAGAGGGAAGAGCAAATGCAGAAACCCAAACAACAGAGAGAAGTTTGCCTGGAGGGCTGCGGACATGGATCTCTAGCATCTCCTACTTGATTTCCTTCAGTGGGTCTTTTTGGAGCAGCTGCTAGGGGCTAAGTTCATCATAGGTGCTGGGGCCATCAGGACGTGATAGTTGATGTGAGGGCCTGGAAGGCACTTCCGGGACATCCTGCCCTAGGATACCAATCCATCCCGTGCCATGCAAGGGGAAATCTTACCACAGAGTACCAGGTGACCAGGCCAGGGACATATGCTTTGAATATCAGACCCATCCTGGCACGGTGGGGATAAACGTAGCACCCATCTCATGGGGTTTTGTGGCTACTGCTCTGATCACAAGTGGGTCATGCAAGTGCCGGGCTTCAGGAGCATGCAGGAAAGGGGGACTGCTGTGATGAAGATGGTGGTTATTCCTAGCAGTCCTGTGAGTAGTCTTGAAAGTAGGTGCCATAGGAAATCAAAAGAGAAGAAGTCACTGGTGCTGGGAGTGCTCTTCAGAGCCCGAGGGAGCAGGAAGGCCAGAGAGGAGGGAGTTCTAGGTAGGCGCTCACGAGCTGAGACAGGAGAGCTGAGGAGCAAGAAATGAGGAAGACCTCTGGTGTTATCCACTCGACATGGAGGAAATGGACACGTGTTCAGTGAGCTGAGCAGATGGCTTCTCACCCATGGGGAAGTGACCCAGGCAGCTAGCTTTCTACTTCATGGTTGGAGAAGCATCTTATGACTAGATATGATGGCATGTCCAATCTGGAAGGCAAAGGTCAGGAGGTAAGAAAGCAGATAAATGCAATGTTTATCTCAAAAAAACTTGTAAACTGCTCGGAAATCCCCATGCTCACTTCCTCCAGGAAGCCGTTCTGGACTCCCCCACCCAGTCCTCCTGGGCCCTCCACCTCCTCAACCCCCAGATACACCCTGTGTGAATGTGACTTTGCCTCTCCACCTGGAGGGCTGGCTTCTTGAGGTCTAGGGCCATGACTGGTCTGTCTGATAGAGCCATTGGGGTTAGTCATAATCCTTTTTGGATGCATAAGGTTTTTGGAGGCCTCACAGGCTGAAAATACTAATTAAAAGACCAATTAGGGTCTTTTGATCTAAAATCCGGACTCTTTCTTGCCACCCCAGCCTCACTCAGGTGGTGACCCTGGGTTCTGGCAGAAGGAGCTAGTGGGCAGGGTTGTTTTTTTTTTTGTCAGAGCTGAAAGTTAGGAAAGAGCCACTGGCAGACCCGGCAGGGCCCCCAGACCTTGTCAGCTCGGCTCCCTCATTTCACAGAGGAGGGAGCCGTGTGCCCCAAAGCGGAAAGTAGCGGGGCTGCCCGCAGGTTCAGGCCGTGGTCCCCCGAGCCCCAGCCCCGTGCAGCCCTCACTGCACGGAGTGGCTGTCCCCTTCTGATCATTAGGAAGTCACCGGGGCCCCAAGTGGCTTAGAGCAGGTGGTGCTGGGCGTGAGACTCTGGTGGGTGTGGGGATGTTTCCCTTCCTTCTGGGAAGCCCTCCAAGCTCATGTGAAAGAAATGGGTTTATTGAAGCACAGATTTTCAAGCCTTCTTCTTTTTTTTTTTTTTCAGTTGTGATTGCTTCATTTCTTTATTGTTGTTTATTCACTAAGTCATATCTGACTCTTTGTGACCCCATGGACTGCAGCACGCCAGGCTTCCCTGTCCTTCGCTATCTCCTAGAGTTTGCACAAACTCATGTCCATTGAGTCGGTGATGCCATCCAACCATCTCACCCTCTGTCACCCCCTTCTCCTCCTGCTCTCAATCTTTCCCAGCATCAAGGTCTTTTCCAGTGAGTCAGCTCTTTGCATCATGTGGCCAAAATATTGGACCTTAAGCATTAGCATCAGTCCTTCCAACGAATATTCTGGGTTTTAGGATTTTAGGATTGACTGGTTTGATCTCTGGTGGGTGTGGGGATGTTTCCCTTCCTTCTGGGAAGCCCTCCAAGCTCATGTGAAAGAAATGGGTTTATTGAAGCACAGATTTTCAAGCCTTCTTCTTTTTTTTTTTTTTCAGTTGTGATTGCTTCATTTCTTTATTGTTGTTTATTCACTAAGTCATATCTGACTCTTTGTGACCCCATGGACTGCAGCACGCCAGGCTTCCCTGTCCTTCGCTATCTCCTAGAGTTTGCACAAACTCATGTCCATTGAGTCGGTGATGCCATCCAACCATCTCACCCTCTGTCACCCCCTTCTCCTCCTGCTCTCAATCTTTCCCAGCATCAAGGTCTTTTCCAGTGAGTCAGCTCTTTGCATCATGTGGCCAAAATATTGGACCTTAAGCGTTAGCATCAGTCCTTCCAACGAATATTCTGGGTTTTAGGATTTTAGGATTGACTGGTTTGATCCATGGGACTCTATCAAGAGTCTTCTCTAGCACCACAGTTTGAAAACATCATTTCTTCAGCACTCAGCCTTCTTTATGGTCCAACTCTCACATCTGTACCTGACCAATGGAAAAACCATAGCTTTGACCAGAAAGACAAAGTAATGTCTTTGCTTTTTAATACGCTGTCTAGGTTTGTCATAGCTTTCCTTCCAAGGAGCAAGAGTCCTTTAATTTTGCGGCAGCAGGCACCGTCCACAGTGATTTTGGAGCCCAAGAAAATAAAATCTGTCACTGTTTCCACTTTTTCTCCATGTGTTTCCCATGAAGTGATGGGACCAGATGCCATAATCTTTGTTTTTTGAATGTTGAGTTTTAGACCACTTTTTTCACTCTCCCTGTCAACTTCATCAAGAGGCTCTTTAGTTCCTCTTTGCCTTCTGCCATTAAAGTGGTATCATTTGCATATCAGAGGTCGTTGATATTTTTCCCTGCAGTCTTGATTTCAGCTTGTGAGTTGAAGCCTGGCATTACACATTTTAATAATTATCATTTAAAATATTTATTTTTGTTTATTTGGCTCTCCTGTGTCTTAGTTGTGGCACTCAAGATCTTTGATCTTCATTGTGGCATGCGAACTCTTAGTTGCAGCATGCAGAATCTAGTTCCTGGACCAGGGATTGAACCCAGGCCCTCCTGCATTGGGAGCATGGAGTCTTAGCCACTGGACCACAAGGGAAGTTCCTCAAACCTTCTTTAGAGACTCGTGTTTGCTTTAAAATGCCTAGAGACGTGATCATGTAATGAAGTTTTAGTGACAGCACAGAAGGCAAATAATGCCAAGCACAACCCAGAGATCATTTATTGCAAGAACTCCTTATTAGGAGTCTGAAATGCATTATTTCACATGCTTGTGGTGGGTGCTGACCATGCGCCTGGCACAGTGCAGGGTGCCCGCTACCCCCCAGCAAGGGGCGAGGGGCACATAACACACGACCCCACATAGGGATTGCAGTGGGCACCCAGGGAGGGGCTGCCCAGCCTGGCTGAGAGGACCGGGGGCAAGAGTGAAAAATATAGAAGGAGCTTTCCTCTTTAGAGCGCATTCCTTACCAAAATTAGAATAAAGCAAATCCCAGATGTTTTCTGTAAATAAATGGCAGTTTTGAGTGAGTGAGGGAGGGCTGGGGCCAGTGAACTTTGGTCCAAAGATATCTTAGACTACACTAGAATTAGGAGCTGCAGTCCATGGGGTCACTAAGAGTCAGACACGACTGAGCGTCTTCACTTTGACTTTTCACTTTGATGCATTGGAGAAGGAGATGGCAACCCACTCCAGTGTTCTTGCCTGGAGAATCCCAGGGATGGGGGAGCCTCGTGGGTTGCCATCTATAGGGCTGCACAGAGTCGGACACGACTGAAGCAACTTAGCAGCAGCAGCAGCAGAAATAGAAAGGGGGAGTCAATTTGTCACAAAGAACCCACCCCCCGGTGCAAAGGAAAAATAAAAGAGATCTGCTTAGACAGTGCCTTTCTCTAGGGGATTTTTCATCCAACCTAGGGTGTGAGAGAGCAGTTTCAAATAGCCAGGTAAGACTATGTGCTCTCTCCGTGTGATGAGGGGTGCTGAGTGCAGGATACCTCATGGGATAAACATGCTGGTTTCCTGAGCTGTCTTTTAAGATACCACCCCACATGCCACCTATTCAGTGGTGCCTTCCTTGGGAGCCCCGACCCGCTGAGGTCTGCTCTTTCTCTGAGATGCACAGCATATCTTCATTGGGTACCCCTTGAACCCAGGGCCGTGCAGCTCCCATCACGCTGGGCACAGAGGAGGCCCATGCTGACCAGCAGTGAGCACCAGTGACTGTTGATGGGCTCCTGTCACGGGCCCCATAAAGCGGGCAGCCGGGTGGATGCGTGTGGAGTTGGGGCGAGGGCTGAGCTGAGATGCATGTTTGTGAGGCATTATGGTATGGATGAAGCCAGGTTGGGGAGGGTGTGAAGGTGGATCGAGAAGGAGGCCAGCACCTTCAGGGCACAGGGAGAGCGAGGCAAAGCAAGACACCGGGGATGCGGGAGGTGCGAGTGGTGAGGCCCTGCAGTGAGGAAGGGAGCAGTGCGGCTGGACGCAGCGGCGGAGCCAGGATGCGAGGGGGTGCAAAACACGTGTCACTAGTGGCCTTGGTAAGGGCAGTCCTGGTGGTAGCTGGGGGCCGGGCCCACACAGTGAGCCCTAGAGTGAACAGAGGGGAGGAAGGGGAAACAGAGGGCGTGGGTCACTCCTGCTGCCGCTCACCTGGACAGTCACCAGGTGGGAGCTGGGTGGGGACCTGCGTCTGCAGTGACCCATGGGAGGCGAGAGCCTTGAGTACGTTCCCATGGTTAGGGAGGTACACAGAAGGCAGGCCGAGCTGTACTCAGACTTGCCAAAAGCACCCGTAAAGCTCAAACCAATGAGCACTTAAGGGAATGGAGCAAATGGGTTGTTTTGTAAGAAGTTTGTAGTCCAAAGGCAAAATTGCCCAAGATTACTTCTGAAAGTAAAAAGTTAAGTTGAACTTTTCTAGTTATTTCAAAGGGTTAAGACTTGGGATTGATTAGGGAGCCTCTTGTGTCTGTCACACCAGGAATTTGTTGTTGCTGCTGCTGTGGATTCTTTTTGTCAGTACCAACTACGTGCCCTCAAGTACACAGGGTACTTTATGGGGGAAAGAAAAATGTATAGGATAGACCTTGCCCTGAGGGAGGCATGAGATAGAGCCCCTGGCAGCCCAGGTGGACGTGTGGTGACTGGGAGTTGGCCAGGTGTTGTCTAGGATACTTTTCCCCACTGCTGCGCTGGGTCTTTTTGTCGCATGCGGGATTCTCTAGTTGCAGCGCGTAGGGGCTGTTCTCCAACTTTGGTGCTTGGGCTCCTGGGCTGCTCGTTGCAGTGGCTTCTCTTGTTAGGGAGGGTGGACTCCAGGGCGCACCGGCTCAGTAGTTGTGGCACACGGGCTTAGTTGCCCCGTGGCATGTGGGATCTTAGTTCCCAGACCAGGGATCGAATCCACATCCCCTGCATTGGGTCTCAACTGCTGGGCCACCAGGGAAGTTGCGGGATATCTGTCTTAGAGGTATTCTGTGCTACCTCTTTGGATACAAGAGTGATCTTGGAGCTCCCTCTATGTATCCAACTCACCTTGACAGTATAAGGCATGGCCTGTGTCCTGGAGACATAAGTGTCTGAAGGGGAGGCCTGTTGGAACGTCCACGTTTGGGATAATTGACATCCTGGGGCGAGACTAGGACCTGCCACCGGGTGGGTGGGAGGGGCCGGAGCTGGGATGGGGCCTGGGTTGAGCAGGCCAAGGAAGGTGCAGAGGCTTTCTTAGGCTTGGTGGCAGCTTTGGGACTTGAACACCAACCTGCCCTTAGGGAAACTGCGTTTTGCTGTAGTTAGACAGCTTTGAACTCCCACCCAGTGCGCTGGGCCTCCTGTCTCGCCCGCTTTCAGATGGCATCTGTCACGTAGTGAATAACGGTGGAGGACTCGAGTGTCCGTGTCTCTGCAGAGGCTGTGCAGCTTCCTGCAGCCCGGCCCCCTGGGTCCTGGCCGCAGGGTGGGAGGGCAGCTGGCCGGCCGGCCCCACTGAGTCACACTCTGGCGTGGGGCCCGGCGGGGATTTCCACGCGGCCCGTGTTGTCTTCTCCTGTTTCCTGTTGGGCTCTGACGCAGGCTGCCTGCCAGTGGGTGCGGGGGTACTCCCGCCCGCGCCATGACCCGCTGCCTTCCCCTCGCCTTCCCCAGGCCCTGTGGGCGGCTCTCCCTCCCTCCCTGGAGCCCAACAGGGTGGCCCCAGCAGGGTGTGCCCGGGGCTGGGTGGGCAGCTCCCTCGAGGGCCCCAGGGAGGCTGCACGTGGGCTGGGGGCGGCTGCCCATCAGGATGGAAGGTTTTGCTGAGAGAGCTTGCTCATGGGGCAGTTTGTACTGGGCGTTGAGGGTTATAAAAACCCAGCTTGGCCTAAAATGCCCTCTCTATCTGCTGACAAGAACACTGGTGAAGAAAACAAAGCGTTCAAGCCAGGCATTTACACACTGAAGGGAATGGTTCCAATAGTGTATCTGATTTTTCTTTTGGGGTTTTTCTAAACTATCCATGTATCTGTCTGTCTATATATCAGCTTCCGGTGCCTCCATTTCTTGATGTAAGAATATTCTGCTTAAAAAAAAATCTCCACTGATGGGACCTCTATATATTCATGCATTTTTCCTCCTGAACTGACTGCTTCCTGTGTACTGTGCTAGGCAGTTTACAGACGTTATCTGATTTCATTCTTATCACTACAAAGGCTATGTTATATAACAGGGTAGCCACCACCCACGGGTTGCTATTTAAATATCTGGTGCATTTGTACTAAGTTGCTTCAGTGTCTGACTCTTTGGAACCCTATAGATTGTAGCCCACCAGGCTCCTCTGTCTTTGGGATTCCCCAGGGATACTGGAGGTGGGTTGCCGTGCCCTCCTCCAGGGAATCTTCCCGACCCAGGGATCAAACCCAGGTCTCATATGCCTCCTGCATTTGCAAAATATCAGGTAATTAATTAAAATTTAGAATCCAGTTCCTTAGTCACAGTGGCCGCATTTCTGGGCCTCAGTAGCCACGGGTGGCTAGTGGCTACCACACTGAACAACCCAGAGCAAAACTTTTTCATCCTTACAGGAAATTCTAGTCCTAATCTGGAGTCCGGTTAACTGAGTCTCATTCAAGGTTAAGTTGACTTGTTCACTTGTAGTCAGAGCTGGAGTTTTAATCCAAATCTGCCTATCCCAGGAACTCTGCACTTTTTAATTTTTCTTTAAAAGTGTGTTTATGGTTAATATTTCAGTGCAGTCACATGGCAGTCCTTTGTTGAATGAACACATGAGACATTTCCATTTTGCAAACTAGGAAACTGAATGTTATTTTTTTTCCTTCTTAGGAAAGAGAAACTGGCCTGTAGCTTCAGGGACTCTTCAGGTAGCCCTGAAGGGGTGCTATGAGGGTCTGTCCTTCCCCGGACACCATCCAGCTTCTACTGGTTTCCTCTCCAGAGTTTGGGAGTGAGCAAGTTAGGTCTGTTTTCCTCGCAGTAATCCTTAAGTCTATTTCCCACTTGAGGATTTATGGCTGTTGGTGACCTCTTGGGAATTTTTGCCTTTTGTTAGCTCTGAAAGAAGTCTCGGGAAATATAGACTCATTTCATAGCCCCAGATCCTAAGGTCCAAAGAGGTGAGGGCAGTTCTTGGGTTATGCAGCCAGCTGGGAGTTGAGTGGAAGTGGAACTGGTTCTCAAACTTGTGTTTTCAAGCCAGGATTTATCGGATAATCTTAAAGTAATCACTTCATGGACAAGAATTGTTTTTTCATGAGGAGAGAAACACTGCAGTGACTTTCCTGAGGTCTGAGATATGCAGCATGGTGAGGTAGAGAATAACAGGGCCTTGGAGGTGCACGGACCAGGGTTCAAATCCTGGCCATACCACTCAGAAGTTACGGGACTTTAGGCAAGGACTTCAACTTTCCTTTTTTGTTTGTTTTGGGTGTTTTTTGCTTTTAAATAAATTTTGTTGAAGTATAGTTGATTTGCAATGTTCTGTAAATTTCTGCTGTACAGCAAAGTGATTCTGTTGTGCATATATATGTTTTTCATATTCTTTTCCATTATGATTGATCACAGGATATTGAATATAGTTCCCCGTGCTATATAGTAGGACGTTGTCGTTTATCCATTCTATATATACTAGTTTGCATCTGCTGATCACAAACTCCCAATCCGTCCCTCCACCAATCCCCCTCAGCAGCCACAAATCTGTTCTATGTCTGTGAGTCCGTTTCTGTCTCATAGACACGTACATTTGTGTCATATTTTAGATTCCACATAGAAGGAACTCTCTGAGCCTCTGTTTCTTCATCTGTAAATTTGGGATAAAATAGCTCGCCAGAATTGTTTTAAAAAATGAAGTTGACAAGATGTAATGCCTAATCCGTGACATATTATAACTGCTCGTTAAATGGTAGCCATTAATATCATGATGATGTCATCACCTCCTTCTAGCATTTAAATTTTATAGCTTCGTGGCCAGCACATAAGGTGCTCAGATACATGCCACAGAGTTGGGGAATGGGATAGACTTATTCTGAAACAGTCTTTTAGTTAAATTTCCAAATAAGATACTCAGTGTGGTTTTTTTTTTTTTGCAACCCTTGGACTTCTTTTTAGGTCATAGACCTCTAAATTGAAAGTGATAAGTCCAACTTCTAACCTGGAAAGGTTTAATATCAATATCCCAGGGAGCCCAGAAAGTCTAGAAACAGAGGGAAAATAGTGTACCCCGTTTTCTAACTTTTTGGATACCCTATGGAATAACACTGAAACCAATCACTGGAAAATAGCTTGTAGTCAATTTGTCTTCAGGCTTTTGTTCCTGGGAAAGGAGCATTGCCAGCGGCTGTCCTGGGGTGGTGAGGTGACCCGGCAGACCGGCCACCTCTGCACGTTACCATGCTTGTTGGTCTGTCTAGTGAAGATTCCCTTCATGGTCTGGGCCTGAGTGGCTAGAGGGATCCTCAGTCTTAAAAATGTCTTGTCTTCAGAGAAAACAGAGTTGTTGAGGAAGAAGAGTGGATAGATACTCTGGAACTATTTTCACAGGGAATTGGAAAAAGAAAGGTTTCTGGTTATCCTTGGTTAATGAGAATATTTGTGAATCAGAATGTCCCATTACAGAGTATCACAGTTGATCAGGGCCTCACCTGTGATCATGTTTGACTGGAAATTAACCCATGGCTAAAGGGGAAGTTTTCGCTTTTGATTTCTGCTTTCAAAGATATGCTTGCAGGTGTGACCTAGGAGCACCTTGAAAAAATGCACAGCTCTGTGCCCAGTGGAGGTGCATCTGGAGGGCCTGGGAGCAAAGAGGTGCCGGCTGGGGAAGAGCTGGGGGCCAGAAGATGGCCCTGACCTTGGTGATTTACCTGGGAGCTGGGCCTGGCCTGACCCATTCAGAAACCTCATGTTGTCAGCCTGAAGTCAGGACTGCGGGCTCCCACTAACTAGTAAGAAGCTAAAGCACAAATCAAGCCACTAGCTTATTTGTTGAAAAGTGGAACCACTATGAGGTTCTAAGCAGGGCGTTCTCTCCTTGTGGGCACCCCACCCAGGAAGCCAAATGGTCAAGGCATGGGTGGATCAGGATAAGGGAAGGAGGGAGTCGTGGGAAGCAGATTGGCTGAGTGGCCTAGGGCCCTGGGGGCCGGGGGCATCTCTGTATGCTGGGCAGGCCCCTCCCTGCTGGATGGTGCTTGCCTGGGCAGCCTTGCAGCTGCTTTTGCCCACCACCCGCCATTCTCCTTTAGGGATTAAGAGCCACTCCAGTCTGTGGACAGAGAGCCCCTTCAAGGTGATGTTGCCAGGACTCACAGTGTCTCCTAGTGGGATTAGCCTGCAGGGCATTTGTTTTTCTACTTCCCAGTCCTAATGAATGTATGAACCCCTGACCTCTCTGTTCCTGCCCTAGCCAGACATCAGTCCTGTGACCTGGCCTCAGGCCCACTCTACTAGCCCACTGTGTTAAGGGAGTAGGGACAGGATGATAGGAATTAACCACCTTTTCTAACTTTTTCTACTTCCTCGGGTCTTCTTACTTGAATAACTCAACAGAGCCATCTGTGATGGCTTGTGTCCAGAGTGCGTGGTATTTATTTTTGATTTGAAATATGAAAAGCATTTTTTAAAGACAACTGACTCTCTGAGTCATGCCCAGGGGAGCAAACGGCCTGAAATGTGAGCCGGTGCTTGCTGGAGGGGGATAGCAGGAGAGCCTGCTGCTGACTTGACTGGCGCTGGGGTTAGGTCATTGCTCGCATGAAGTGCGCTGACCATAACAGCAACATGTGGTCTGGAGCCGCTGGCGGCGGG
This sequence comes from Oreotragus oreotragus, assembly GCA_006410675.1. NCBI lineage: Eukaryota > Metazoa > Chordata > Mammalia > Artiodactyla > Bovidae > Oreotragus > Oreotragus oreotragus. The sequence goes on along the minus strand of SJYX01009961.1, from coordinate 80,360 downwards.
GTGATTTATTGCAGCCGCTTGCCTGACCAGGAGCCCCACGCGCTGGCTTCCCACAGGATGGGCCCACTGCATGGAAATCCACACACGGGCCCCTGCTGAGCAACTGCGCTTGTGTCAGAATGATTCTGTGTGGCAGGGTGGGTTACGTGTAGGGGCTTCTGTCACTGAGTAGTGTGCATTGCACAGGCAGCCCCGGGTTTCTAGAGGACTTGTGTGGTTTTCTTTTTTTTTCTTTTGGTGGGTCCACTCTCACCAGCAGTGTGGTTGTTGCTGTTTGGTTTTTAAAATTATTTTATTATCCTTATTTTATTTATTTCTTGGCCATGCTGCACAGCATGTAGGATTTTATTTCCCTGACCAAGGATTGAACCCCGGTCCCCTGCGTTGGGAGTGTGAAGTCTTAGCCACTGGACCACCAGGGAATCCCCAACAGTGTGGTTTAAAAATGTACATAACTCCCATTTGTCCAGCTCTTTATCTTACCAGTCTTTGTGTCTCAGCATACCCTGAGAGGGAGGTCAGGACTGCTGTTTTTATGCTTATTTTTTTAAAAAAAAATATTATGTGTTGGGACTATAGTTGATGTACCATGATTTACCATGAATTAGTTTCTGCTGGATAGCAAAGTTATAGCAATACATATATACATTTTTCACATTGTTTTCCATTATTGTTTGGGGTTACTAGGTACAATCCATTGTATACAGATTGTGTAAGCAACAAGGCTCTACTGTATAGCACAGTGAACTGGATTCAACATCCTGTGATAAACCATCATGGAAAAGAAGGATGCTCACTTTATGGATGACAGATTGAGGTGGGAGTTGTAATCTGTCATGGAGAGTGGAACACGGCCAGAGCGCCGTGCCCAGGCCCCAGGCTGCTGGGAATCCGGGGCCTCCAGGCTCCTGGCCAGCTCCTAAAGATGTGGACTTGCTGGTCGCTTCCTAGACTTGTAGTGAAAGCCCTGGGGTGTGCTCTGGGAACTTGTACTGAAACATGCTTCCTGGTGATTCTTACGAATCTTTGCTCTAAAGTGGTCCAGGGGCTCAGGCCACTTAACCTCCCACCTCCTCAGACAGTGAGCCTGTATAACTACTGAACTCATCTTAACTTCGTGTTCTGTGTTTGTGCCAGTCTCCTCTCACGGTGCGCCAGCTCCCGGGGAGCAGGCTCCTTCCCTGTTTGTCCGTAACTGTGTCCCCAGGGCCCTGGACAGTGCCTGGCACACAGCAGGTTCCCAGTGAGTATTTGCTGGTTTTTCTCAGCTGCAGGGCTAGCGTGGGAGAGCTCAGGCGATGGTCTGAGCGGACATGTTCAGCTTTGCCTTCAGTGGGACTGCGTGTGAATCGTGTGGCCTTGCCGAGTCTTGGCATCCTCATCCTTGGAATGAGGGCCGTCAGCCTCCCCTCCAGCTCCCTGCTGAGAGTAAGACAAGCCCTCCCCACACAGGCTCACGCACTCAGGATGGTCCTGTGGGAGGTGGGCATCCACCAGAGGGCAGCTTGCCCCGTGGCTCCCGCGTGTCCTGGCGTGAGCAGTGGGCTTGTCGTGGCGCTCACTTTTTCCACTGCTGCCGAGTGCTGGCCATTGAGCTTGCAGACAGACAAGGTGTAGGGCTGGACTCTGTGCCATTGGCTAAACACTGGCCGCCTCAGGCCTCACATCAAGACCAGACACCAGCATAAACCCAGGTGTCCCCAGCTGAGGGTGCTCCCCAGAGCCAGGTTCGTGAATGGGTGAGTCAATATTTGCCCTGTCTGAGGTCGGATGTGAACTGTCTCCCAGGCGTTTTGTTTTTTCTCTGTCTCCTCCCTCTCTGCCTGCTACCCCTTCCCCCTTTAAAAAAAAAAAGGAAGCCGAGAGGTTGAGAGGCTTAGTGTCAGGCTTGACACAGCCAACCATTGGCATGTCCTCCAGGCCTGTCTGGGCCCTGCCCCTCCTGCAGGCACGTCCTCCTCCACGAAGCCCTCCCAAACTGCCAGGCCCACCCTGATCTTTCCCCGCCACCTGCAAACCACTTCTCCCCTTGAGCTCAGGTGGTTTAGACAAGGAGCGGCCTGTTGGCTCATCCTCCGTCTGCTTCCTCCCCTTTGCAGCCACTCCTTGCTTGCTGGGTAGTTCTTGCATCGTCCTTTATTTTTCAGGTTCTTTGTGCCATGTTGAGTGAGTTCATTCAGAGACAGGCCTGTAGCTTGTGCACCTTTAAAGCTGTTCCTTTGCCTTGTTTTTGCCTCCATCTCCTCACATACCCATCTAACAGACCGCACTTGTGATCAGCCTGGGCCTTCCCCTTGATCCCTAATGCCAAAGAAGCATCATGTGTAGGGCCGAGGTGGACAGCCGGAGCCCAGAGGACGGCGTGACCTGGAAGTGGCAGGGAGGTGGTTTTTTTTTAAAGTCTTGGTTGAATTTGTTACGATTTAAAATTTTTATTTATTTTCTTGTTGACTGTGCTGCCCGGGCGTTTCTCTAGCTGCAGCGAGTGGGGGCGCCTCTGCAGCTGTGGTGTGCAGACCACAGGCTCCAGGGCGTGAGGGCTTCGGCAGTTGTGGCACGTGGGCTCGGTAGTTACGGCTCCCAAGCTGCAGAGCACAGGTGCAGTGGCTGTGGTGCACGGCTCCCGTGGCGCCGAGGAGTGTGGAATCCTCCCGGACCAGGGATCGAACCTGGGTCTCCTGTGTTGGCTGATGTATTCTCCACCACTGAGCGAGCCCCCAGGGAAGCCCTGAATTTGTTACAGCTTCTGTTTTTGTTTTTTTGGCCAGGCGGCATGTGGACTTTTAGTTCTCTGACCAGGGATCAAACCTACACCCCCTGCCTTTGAAGGTGAAGTCCTAACCACTGGACCACCAGGGAAGTCCCAGGGAGGCGATTTTTAATGGAGTTGAGTTTATGAAACTTGGGGCTGTTCAGCCTTGCTTATGAGTTCCTCTGAAAAAGCAAAACAACCTCATCAGGCCCTTTACTGCTCACCAGTTCCTTGTTCCCAGGCTCCCACCTGCACCCCGGCCAGGAAGTTCAGAGGCAATAAGCTAGAATCTGCCTTCCCTATCATTCTGAGCTAACCCAGCCCAGGCCAAATGCAGGTAGGGTTGTACATGGACTTACTCGGTGGTGTGTCATTTCTGACTTGCTGGGAAATCCTTAGGTGGTGGGGATGGGAGGCAGAGCACGGGGGTGGAAGGCAGAGCACTGTGAGGCTGGAGCTTTTCCAGGATGTGTGTGGTGGAGAGAGATGCCCCTGGAACAAGGAGTGGGGCCTGCATGGCCTTGGGTCCCAGCTGCTGTCCCTGACCATCTAGCAGCCCTGGGCAAAGCGCTCAATGTTTTTGAGCTTCAGTTTTGTTATCTGTGAAATGTGGTTCCTGTAAGGATTAAACGAGCTGGTGTGTATTTTTACCCACCGACATGGTTCCTGGTGCACAGTGACTGCCTGATCCTGTCTGAAACCTTAAGACTTTATTCATCAGGCCCCTAAGAGCATTTCGGTACACACCTTGAACGCTACAGTGTCAAGTGCTCTGGGGGAAGAAAGAAAGCACTAACAGGGGTCCAGAAGAAACCGCAGGCTATGTAGGGGCAGACTAGCGCCCACAGCACTAACTCCTGATTGCTTAGAACCCTGGGGCAGTGCTCTCTCTCAGCAGTAGAGTACACGCCACAGGTGGCATTTGAACTCTACTAGCCATGTTAAAACATAAAAGGAAAAAAGGTGAAGTTAACTTAAATAATATGTTGTATTTAATACAGTATATCCAGAAGCATTAACATTCCAGCATGTACTCAATATAAACATTTTTAATGAGACATTTTACATCCTTTAAAAAGATCATACTGAGTGTTTGAAGTTAGCTTGTTCTCTCCACTCACAGTACCTGTACTCCGGGCTGGCCACATGGCTAGTGTATGTAGGTATGTATGGCTGGTGGTTGCCGTACTGGACAGCACAGCTCTGGGATTTGTTTGGTCAACTAATGGAATCTGCACCTAGAAAAAGGAATACTTAATTTAATTAGGGTCTTTGTTGTGGCACACGGAATCTTTGGTTGCAGCATGCAAAATCTAGTGCCCTGACCAGGAATTGAACCTGGGCCCCCTGCATTGGGAGTGTGGAGTCTTAGCCACTGGACCCCCAGGGAAGTCCCAGCATCTGCATGTTGGAGGGGAACATTTGTACTCACAGGGCCTGTGACTCACTGTGACAGCCAGTGAGGAGCAGAGTGGAGCTAGAGCTCGGGCCTCCTCTCCACCGGAAGCAGGAGACACTTGAATTTGGTGAGCGTCTGCTGTGTCCCGACGCTGTCCTAGACGCTCAACCCTTGTTGTTCTGTTGAACTTTCGGTGGTAGATGGATAGCATGTGTATTTTTGCACAGGAGGCAGCGGAGGCCCAGAGAGGCCAAACGACTTACTCAAGGCTGCTCAGTCAGAGCTGGAGCTGGAATTTGGCCCAGCGCTTGCTGATTCCAGAGCCGTCCATTCACCTGTCTGTTTCCCTCTGTATAGAGAAAGAAAATCTGCACGCAGCGTAGCAGTTGGGCCAACTGCTCAAAGAAAGCTACAGGGCACAAGAGGGGCGCCACGGCTGGCCTGTTCCACAAGGACTTCGGGACGTAGGCTCAGAGGGTCTGGGGCTGCTTCCTTAGGTAATGTGTGTGTATAAACACATTCCTTCTGATCCCAGGCTCTTAAACCAGTGGAGGATGGTGCTGGTGATACTGGAGGCTGGGGGTGGGGAGCCCTTGATGGGCAGTCACTGTAGAGGCCAGCACGCTGGGCCCTGCTCCCGCTGCCACCTGGGAGTGTCGGGCACTTCAAGAGGCTCCGAGCAGCTGAGACTTTCTGCCTGGAGAAACCCCAAGAATCTGGGGAGGCTGGGATTGAGCAAGTTCCTGAATGCATGTGTGCATTCATGCCCTCACTCACTCAGCAAATATTTATTGAGTACGTGCTCTGAGCTGGGATTACTACGTGTTACCTTTTCCCTGGAAGATCCAGCCCATCAGCCTGTTTAGACCCCACGGCGATCCTCTGAAGTACTTGAGTTATCCCATTTCACAGTGCGGTGAGCTGAGGCTCCAAGAGGAGAGATCTCATGCAGGATGGCTACTGAATGGAGGGCGCAGGCCCTCAGAACTGAGGGCTTTGGGTTTTGTGTTTGACTTTCTGTCTGCCTGTCTGTCTAGCCAGCAGGCAGTCATTGAGCTCCTATATGCTGGGCACTGAGCTATGTTTCCAGATTTCTTGGGTCTGGTGTGCAGTGTCTTGTTTTCTATGTGAGAGCAATCATGGAAGCTACCAGATGCTGAGTAGTGGCCGACGTCTGCTGTGTGCCAGGCGTGGTCACCATCAACCTCAGGGATTCCTCGCAGTGCTGATGGGAAGAGAAGGCCACTGAGACGCAGAGTGGCACTTTCTGAGGTCCTACGCCTCGGGAGGAGCTGGGATTTCAGTCCCGGCTGGTCTCTCCAGAGCCCCGACTCAGCCCCCACTCCTCACTGCCTCTCTGTGACCAGGGTCCAGAACGGACCCCAAGTGAGGCCCAGCTTCTCCTGTCCCTCATTGTGCCGCCTTGTCAGGCCTTCTGTTTTACCAGCTGTAGATCTGGGGCGGAAACAGCCAGTCCATCCTCTGCAGAAGGAGATACTGCTACTTTCAGAGGCTGCCTCTAAGAAAGCTGTATTATTACACGAGAGGTGCTGTGTGTACCCACCAGAGCAGGCCTTTGTCCCTCCTGTCTGCCCTCTTCCCTCCTGATGACTGGCAGCTTCAGAGTGCGGTCCTCCTGGAGCACCACCGAGCTGCAGGGAACCTGGTCCACACTGCTGGCCGTCTGAGAGGTTCCATACTTTAGAGATGTGGAAGACCGGAGGGTATTGAGCCAACTTTGTAGGGAGGGGCTGGAGGAGCCGAGTCCTAGAGACACCAGCCATAAAGACTTTACATCAGAGACACTTGAGCACGGGTCTCCTTCCCTGTCTGAGCAGCACGTTCCTGGGCTGGGAGCCCCAGCATGAGCCTCACAGTACCTCTCGGCAAGTGAATCCTGAGGATTAAACCACTTGCTATGTGAATGTCTCTCTACCCACTGCCCCTGCCAGGGGCCTTGGAGAGGAACGACCTCACCACCTACCCTTTCCTGAGATCGTCAAGGAACATTTACACTGCGTGGCATGGCGTTTAGCCCCCAGGAATCTGCCTGCCCACCCTCCCCCAGATGTGTATAAGAGACAGCTTCATTCACCCTTCCATGAAGTCAGACTGTCGCAGGGCCCGCCTGGAGGGAGGCAAAGACCTTAGCGCAGCGTGGCTATGATCTCTGCTACTTGGGCTGGGCTGTTAGGTCCTGTCCTGGGTGGGACACTGGACTGGGCCGTCAACAAGCTGCACAGCATTTAAATGGGAGGGACCGGAGGGTGAGGAAGCTTAAAACATGGGTCTCCCCCCACAGGCAAGGCAGAGGGAGTCAGCACTGGAGCAGGAGGGATGCAGGGGGGAAGAAGCCAGGGGAGAGCCCAGCTCAGGTCCCTGCACCTGCATTTACCTGCTGTGTGAACTTGGGGCAAAGCCCAGTGACTATATGGAGGTTGGTGGTGCCCCTTGCCTGAGTGGTGGCCCTTGAAGAAGGTTTGTGTGAATCAAGTAACAGTATAGAGTAACTCAGGAGTGTGTGTCTTCAATGTAAGACGGGCTTTGTAAAAATCCTTAATGAGCTGCTGACCCCCTCCAATCATTACTCTGCTTCTGCTAAGTCGCTTCAGTCGTGTCCAACTCTGTGCGACCCCATAGACGGCAGCCCACCAGGCTCCTCTGTCCCTGGGATTCTCCAGGCAAGAACACTGCAGTGGGTTGCCATTTCCTTCTCCAATGCATGCATGCATGCTAAGTCGCTTCAGTCGTGTCTGACTCTGTGCAACCCCATAGATGGCAGCCCACCAGGCTCCTCTGTCCCGAGGATTCTTCAGGCAAGAATACTAGAGTTGCCATTTCCTGCTCCAAAATCATTACTCTAAGACAGCATTACTCTAAGACATTTTCTCTCCTTCCAATGAAGTCCACCTTGATTTGAGCAAAAGTCAGCCTCCCTGTAAGTTTCTCTGCACCTGAGAATAGCCTACCAGTGAGTCTTCTGGCCTGGGGGACCTTCTGCTGTGAACCCTGGGACTTCTCCCTGCAGTGCATCATCAGCTTCCTCATCTGTTCCTTCTCTGACCCATGTTTTAAGCTTCCTCACCCTCCGGTCCCTCCCATTTAAATGCTGTGCAGCTTGTTGACGGCCCAGTCCAGTGTCCCACCCAGGACAGGACCTAACAGCCCAGCCCAAGTAGCAGAGATCATAGCCACGCTGCGCTAAGGTCTTTGCCTCCCTCCAGGCGGGCCCTGCGACAGTCTGACTTCATGGAAGGGTGAATGAAGTGGCATTTGCTGAGCTGCTGGTGGGATTAGGGACAGCCCTCCCGGACCTCTTCTCTTCTTGCCGGAGAAAACCCATGTCACATGCAGCCCATTTGAACACTTCCAGGCTTATAGCTGCCATCTTCCACACTCCAGCTTGTTTGCCCCAGATGCCAATATTATGTTGCTGTTGTTGTTTCTTTTCCCATGAAAACTTAATTGGAATTTTAATGTACTTTTGGAGGGGTGGGCTGTATTTCCATTTGCCTCTAAAAACAATGAGAAGGAAAACAAAGTGGAATCTTATAGCCAGAAATTATGGAGCCAAATCTGAAATTAATTTACAGAGTCATTAGTATTTTCCATTTGTGAACCCCATACCAAATGTAAGTGCAGTTCCTTGTGATTAAGTACAAATTAGAAAATTAGAAGAGAGTTAGAAGGACTTTCAGGGACAAACCTACAAAACCAGCAGAAGCAGATGGGTGTGTGTGTTGGGGGGGCGTGGTGTTGGGAGGGACGGGTGTGACACCCAGGACTTGCTCTGGTTTTCACTCAAGTCTGAGTTTGGGAGAGCAAAACAGACTCCCAGAAGAGAGAAAAACATATTCCCCAGAGGAGAGCCCTTTCCAACAACTTTAAAACTGGCAGGGATCATTGGGATGATCTGTTCTAACCTTCTCTTTTCTGAATGAGGCAACTGAGAGACTCAGGGACGGTGAGTGACTGCTTGAAGTCACACAGCCGGGAACGCCCGCGCTGAGACCAGAGCCTGGACGCCCGCGCTCTGGCCGCTGCTGCCTCGCCTCCTGGGCGCGTGTGCTTCAGCCTCCTGGGCACCTGCTCCCGGCCCTCATCTAACGCGGTGCCTTGTTAAAGAGGAGGGGAGGGAACCGTCCGTCCAGGGCCACCCTGCACTTGGGCCAGGTTGCTGCTGCGTGCTGCATGCCATGCTGCTTCAAGGGAGAACACAGTAGCTTCTCTCTCCCTTGAAGGAGCCTCGTTATTCCCCCAAGCTCACCCCAGGCCATGCCCCGGCCCTGCCCGTTAGAATCTGCTGCTCTGGGAGTGAAGTCAGCCTGTGGTCAGTTAGCAGGTGACGTGTGTCAGGGTTTCAGTGTTTGTAGCAGGACCTCTTCCTGCGCCTCCCTAAGCTTGGATGAACTGGGCTTTTTTTTTGGGTTGCGGGTGCTGTGCCTGTTCTTAGTTATGGCGCATGGGATCTTCTGCCTTCACTGTGACATGTGGGACTTTTTACTTTTTTAGTTGCAGCATTCAAACTCTTTATTTGCAGCGTGTAGGATCTCGTTTCCCAACAGGGGTCGAACCCGGTCCCCCTGCATCTGGAGCATGGAGTGTGAGCTGCTGGAGCACCAGGGAAGTCCCTGAACGGGGGCTTTGAGATGTCCCTGAGTCACCAGAGAGTTTGTGAACGCTGTCCCCCTGACCTGTTTGAAGTGAAGCCCTGTGATGTCATCTCCCCTGGCCCCACTCCCTCACGTGTGTGCGTTACTTGCACACACACGAATTGACAAAGCATCTCTAAGAAAAGCCACTTGTGAGAGTTCCCTGTCCCTTCGTTGTTTTCCTTACTAACTGGGTGTCTTAAAGGGTGGAAGGGACCCTTCCTTCAAGGTGCCCAGCTCTTTCCTGGGTGGATGCTCATCCCCGCCCCAGCCTCTCGGGCTTCCTCTCCTCCCCTGTCACCTGTAGGGTACTGTGGGGGCTGTGAGAACACACAGAGCATGACTCCTGCTCTTAAAGAATCTCAAATCTAGGTGCCGGGAGAAACTATTTCCCTGGAGTTGTTAAGGACCGTTGTGTTGATAAATATTTGCCTGTGACCTTGCCAGGCCCCGTAGGTGTGTTCTTGCACCCAACCCTCAGGGCGATCATGTGAGATGGAGTCACGATTCTTTATTTTACAGAGGAGGACCCTGAGGTTTAAAGAGGTGACGGTGGATGAGCCTTCCAAGCCATCTGCCCTTCAGAACCTCCCAGTGTCGCCCTGGGGAAGATGTGCCCCAGAAGGTGGCGCTGTCCTAGGAGCGTGAGTGTGGGGAGATGCTGGGGATGGAGCTGGCCCGGTTGTGGAGCTGCAGAGACAAGACAGCAGGGAAGGGCTGTGTTTGGGAAAGGTTCCTTGTCCCATGGCTTGGTGATCTGGGCCCTGACCCTGTGAGGGTGACACGTAAATTGGTAGGGGAGAGAGGGGGACTCCACAGAGAATAACCCCAACTGAGGGTAAGAAAGATGGGGCCCCATGAATCTCTCTTACCCCTGAGCCCAGCCTGCCTTTCTCTGCTCTCCTTGCTGAATGCCTGACCTTGGACCAGTGATTGGCCCCTCGGAAGTTCAGTATCCTCCTCTTGAAAGGAAGGGGTCACAATAGCCTTCTTTGTTGTTAAACCTTAGATGAGCTGATACCCCAGACTTCTTGCAAAGTACCAGACACCAAGTAGGCCATCTCTCAATAATAGTTTTCATTTTCCCTTACACTCATTTGTTTAAAAAAGAAAACAAAAATTTTTCTCTTCTATGATAAAAATTTTAGAAGGCAGAGACAAGTTAATATGTTGTGTATATACTCTCAGGCCAAGAATTTGCTAAGTATTTACATACCAGAGGACTTTGAACTTTGATTTTTTCAGCTGGCTCTGCGCTGATTCAGACACCCACTCCAAGCGGCCAGAGGTGATTCCTTGCCTTGGTCTATTGTTGTTGGGGTTTTGTGAGTGTGTTTTCATGATACAAAAATTGGAAACATACAAGCTACAGGTATACTATATCTTGCTTATGAACCTTCTACTGGATATAACAAGTGTTAATGTTTTTCCATGTTTACTTCAGATACCTGTAATGTCTTATTTCTTTATTAGAAAACAAAAACAAAACCCTAAAGCTACTCTGCTAAAGGCTTCCTGTTAGCCCACCGGCCTCCTATTCTTCTCTCTTCTCCTTCTCACAGGTGTTTACTCTCCTGAATTTGGTGTGTGTCCTTCCCAGCCAGGACTTTGTAGTGTTTTGTTTGTAAAGCCGAATAACTCTGTTGGAATGTGTTTGAACCACCAAATGATCAGCATTTGGAAGAAGACTGAATACCTAAGGCTGGGGAAGCAGCTTCAGAGAGAGAGCAAGTCTGCCCGCCCCCGGATTGTTATTTATATTAAATTCCAAAATAACAAATCCTTTGCCTTGGATTTAAAACTTGACCCTGCCTCCATGCTTAATTGCAAATAAATTCGAACTTGTGCCATCTGGAGCTCCCAGGGTCATCTGGACCTTTCATGTGAGTAAATACATTCTGAAGTCTATTATTAGAGTAGGTTTTTTGGCTTTTTTCTTTAATGCGTCCTCTCACCACCCCCCACCCCCCATCACAACTGTAATGTATACTTATTGTAGAGAATTCAGAACATACAGAGAAGGAAAGATGAAAATTGCCCACTGCCCTGCTCATTTGACCCCCCACCCCACCCATAGAATTGTGTCCTTCTCTGTCTTTTACCCACCCCTACAAGGGTAGAAAATTGGAAGAGTCACTGGGTCCCCCAAGTAGGGCCAGCACCATGGACTCAGGGTTTCCTAGTGAGTAATGGTCCATCCTCACTTAAAATAGGGTCTGTGTCCCCAAGGTGAGAGAAGCAGTCTCCTGCCCTAGGTCAGGTCAGTGACCTGATTGGGAATGGAAGGCCATCTCTGGTGGCTGAAGATGTTTTTCTATCATATCTGCTCTTTATGCTGAAGTCTGATCCTTCATGGGTCCTGGCCCTGATCCAGGCCTGATGACAAAGCGTCCAGCAAAGGGGAGAGGCCCCTCTTTCTCTTCAGGGAAAAGGGAGGTAGCCACAGACAATGGCTGGACCTTTGACCACCTTTCCTGAAAACGTCTTGGACATTTTTCACTGTAGCACTTTAAACTGGACGTGAGTCGTTTTAATACCTCGGCCGTTTTCTCTGTGTTATAGTTAAACTGTTCCTGACTTCTTCCTTGTTTGTGTTTTTAAACAAATTACTTTCATTAGCATCTGCCGCTCTTTGGACAATTTATAACACAACTTGCTTCAGTTTTTGTTTGCTTGCTTTCCTTTCTGCCATTTTGGAATTTTGTGCCATTATTGCCATCAAGTCCAGTTTTCCTTTGCATATCGGAGTTATTGGATTTTTTCTCCATCAGTTTTTAGTCAGTGACTTTCATTGCCTATAGTTTTCACTGCTTCCAGTTTTATTTTGTGCTGAACTTTTTACTCTGCTGCTGCTGCTGCTGCTGCTAAGGCGCTTCAGTCATGTCCGACTCTGTGTGACCCCATAGACGGCAGCCCACCAGGCTCTCCCATCCCTGGGATTCTCCAGGCAAGAACACTGGGGTGGGTTGCCATTTCCTTCTGCAATGCATGAAAGTGAAAGGTGAAAGTGAAGCCGCTCAGTCGTGTCTGACTCTTAGCGACCCCATGGACTGCAGCCCACCACGCTCCTCCGTCCATGGGATTTTCCAGGCAAGAGTACGGGAGTGGGGTGCCATTGCCTTCTCCGAACTTTTTACTCTGGAGCCCATTTTTTCTCCTGGGTTGATTTTTGTAGTTTTTCAGTGTTACCAATTTCCTTTTTATCTTCAACAAACTAACGTGTTTGTGATGATAGCCATTACCAGTTTTATTTGGGATGGATTATGTTGTTCAGTTGCTAAGTCATGCCCAACTCTTTGCAACCCCATGGACTGCAGCCCACCAGGCTTCTCTGTCCTTCATATCTCCCATAGTTTGTTCAAACTCGTGTCCATCGAGTCGGCGATGCCATCCAACCATCCCATCCTCTGTCACCCCCTTCTCCTCCTGCCTTCAGTCTTTCCCAGCATCAGGGTCTTTTCCAGTGAGTCGGCTCTTTGGGACTGATTATTTCTGTCTAATTTTTCATGGTTATTTGGTCAGAGTGCCTGTGGAAATTGGAGTGATGGGTCCAAATGTCTTCTTTCTTGAAGAGTTTGAAACAAGCTTACAAACTACGACTCTCGCTCTCGGTTTCTCCTTTCTGGATATCACTAAAGCTTTCCTCTTGGCAGTAGAGAAAATGAAAGCTATTAGGGATCAGAGTTCTCCTAGGAAGGGCCATGCTGTCTTTCTCACCACATTCCTCACCTTCTGCTCTGTGACCTCCCAAGGTCACCAGTGCGTATCGCCTGCTCGGATGGGGCAGCTCCAGGCTGGTATGCTGGGAAGCATAGTAGATGGGGGTCAGGCAGCCCACCCTGGGACAAGTTCCCTCTAAGTCTCCTCTTGTGGGCTGGTCTGCCTGTCTGTCCAGAGGGTTGCTTGCTGGATAGCTGTTAGAAGTCTTCCAGCTTTATCCTTCTCTGGGTGGGGATGTAGCTGCTCCAACTGTCAGGAAGCCACAGTTCCTGCAGGAAACCCCCTGCGTGACAGAAACAGCAGCATTGCTCGTGACCCTCGGCTGGGTTCCAGTCCCTGAGCCCTGGCTCCGCCACGTGACATCAGGGCTGAGCTGCCATCGCGGGGAGCCTGCTGCCGAGGGCGGCTAGGCTATTCGTCCTTCCCAGGCATGGCTGCTCTGAGTTGCCCCCTGGGACAGTGGCAGGCAGGGGAGCCGAACTCCGCAGTGAGAGTGAACATCTCCCTCCCTCAAAGGAAAAGCCCCTGCTCCACCTCTCCGGGCAGCTGGAATGCTGCTCTGTGGGTCTGGGTATTTCTCTTCCTCCATCCAGCCCTCCTCTGATTTCCTGCCGTCTCCTTCAATTAGGTCTGTGACTGTTTTCAGACGGCCATTTGTATATACAAGTCATGTCAGGCATCATCATTTGTGTTTGATTAGATCAATAAAAGCAGCCCTGGCGAAAGGCCAGCGGAGAGTTTATAAATACCCTTCGACTCTTCCCCGCCCTGCAAGATGTTGCATCTCCGTCCCGTTAACCCTCCCAGCCCAGGCTGCTGGCTAGCTTCATCAGGGAAACAAAACACCATTTCTCCGGGTGCGTTTTCTCTTTCTCCCCTTGGTAGAATTTGATCCGTGTTTAAGCAACTGTAGCCCATTCCCTGCCCACTTCAAAGCCAAGGCCCTTCCCTGTGTCTAGTTACAAAATCGGAGAGACTGAAATCCTGGGAACCCATTTTGACGTAGATTGTGCATCCTGTTAGCCCTCTGTTGCTCAATGAAACGGGCTTGGGCCTCTCTGAGGCAAGTGACCTAAGAAAACTTAAAAACAGATTTTGGTGGCCATGAGTCCCCTGTAATGCGCCCACTTTGGAAAAGAAGAGGGTAAGGGACTTAAGTTCACATGGACCTTAAGGATTTTCAGAACCCAATTTTCTTCTGTTTGCTCACATTAGGGAGGGGAAAAATAAGCCTCGGATGCCTTGTGAGATCCAGTTACGTCAGGTTTTCGGATAAAATGTCAAGACAGCAGTGCTTGATTTCCGGCCTTGCCTTTCCCCTCTGCCCTCTGTCTGCTCTTGCCAGAATTTGTATTAGGGAGAGGGAGCCATTCTGCTACCCTCCTTCCTCAGGGAAATCATTCCCTCCCTGGCCTTTAACCCTTTAAAGATTGGAAAGGGAATACTTTGATTTCAGGGTTAAATGCAAAGCTTCCCTCTCAGCCGAGGCTGGATTGGAGGGGTACTAGGAAATACTTAAGAATGCTACAGCCTGGGGCCCGGAGCTGACTGGGTGTTGCTGTTCAGTATGAAAAGAGGCTCACCTGCTTGCCTTCCTGTGTCTGTGTCTTCGCAGAGCATCCTGTCTGAAGCAAGGTACCTCCGTTGGCTATACTAAAGGCCCCCCAAATGTTGGATAACTAGATTTTTTTTAAACCCTGACCCAACCTCACTCAGTTAAAGGCTCAGTAAGTCTGTCTTTTCATCAGCATGGGCCAGGCTCCTGGCCCTGACAAGTCAACGTGTTTGATCCAAGAGGGTAGAAGATTCTAGAAGAGACAATAAATACAGATTGATGACCTTTGATGACTTGGCTCACCATCAAGGCTGCCATTTTCTCTTCTTCCCTAGTCTCCACTGAAAATAAGATAGCCTTAGTTCTCCCTGTGACTTCAAGCAAGAGAAATGGTACCCAGAGTTGGGGTTGTTATTAAACTCCCTTCTCTGTTCTCTTTTCTCTCTTCCTCTGCCTGCCCCAAGTGTAGTCCTGGCCACACCTCCCCAGCCTTCCCTGGCACTCAGTGTTACAGATCCTCCAGGGCTGGCCACTGCCACAGCTTTGAGAAAGCTACCACGAGGCTCTGCGGGCTGTTTGAAGGCCTGCTTTGTGGAGTGAACCCCTCTAGAAGTCTGACACCTTCAGGATGGGAAACTATAGAGAGATCAAGGGACTTTCCTTCTCAGGCTTTGGGTATTGAGCTCTTGGGTTGATCCAGGCAAGTCTAGAGCTGGCAGAGGCTCCGGGTAGCCATACAATTTGCTACTCAAACGGGGACTCTGCGAGTGAAAGGAGATGCATTTACTAATGACGCGAGGACAGTGTGAATTGAGCTGTCCCAAGTGAACGTTGCGTGGTTGCCCTACAAATGTCCCTCGGCCCTTCAGGTTCCATTTTGCTTTATAAGAAGCAGTGCTTCCCACATTGGAAGAGCAGGCAAGAGTTGCAGGTTCAGATGCTCCCAGGGACGGGCAGAAGGTGGGAGGCTGGGGCCTGGTGTCAAGACAGAGTGGCACTTGAGGATTCATTTCTCATCTAAAGGGGCATCGGTGACATGGCATCAGCCAAGGGTTGCCAGATCTTCTGATTTTTTTTTTTCCAAGAGAGACCAAAAATCTAGATTTACATATGAAATCTCCCAGCTTTTAAAAGTTGGCAACTAACTTAAAAATTTAAAAATCTCTGTGTAGGCCAAGCACAACATCTGTGGGCTGCAGCCTGTTTTCAACCTCCGGCCCAGACCAATTAACTGGTGGCTTTCTTCTGTGTCTCTGGATTCCGGCAGCGGGAAGTTTCTCAGGAAGTTGCCCAAATTGACCACGAATGAAGTGGGGAAGAGGAGAGGGGCGCTTGCCTTGACTTCAATGGACCATTCATTTGCACAATAAATATTTATTGAGCACCTGTTATGTTCAAAGCACTTTCTCTGTTATGCCATGTTGTGGGTTTAATGTTTTGAGACAGCTGTCCTACTCATGCTGCTAAGTTCTTTATATCGTGCACTGTTATGCGTCCCTGCCTCTCCCCTGGGATTATAACCAGGATGGATGCAGTGGGGGAAATTCAAGAAGGGATGTGGATGGAGAACCTGGCAGATCTCAGGCCCAGGACAGTTCATTAGATGTCAGCTTAATGCAAAAGTCCCTAGGAGATGGTCTTCATCTGAGGAAAGACCTGGGCATGACGACCTGGAGCAGAGAGTGCCCAGCCAAGGACATTTGTTCTGCAAGGTCCTTGAATGTTGTTCTAAGAGCAAGAGGCAGAAATCACAGAGGAACAGGCTGCATTCAGCCCTGTGTTTGGCAGAACTTTCGAATGGAGTGCTGTATTCTGAGGCTGTTGGGTTAGAGNCTGGGCATGACGACCTGGAGCAGAGAGTGCCCAGCCAAGGACATTTGTTCTGCAAGGTCCTTGAATGTTGTTCTAAGAGCAAGAGGCAGAAATCACAGAGGAACAGGCTGCATTCAGCCCTGTGTTTGGCAGAACTTTCGAATGGAGTGCTGTATTCTGAGGCTGTTGGGTTAGAGGAGAACTGGGCATGGAACAACAGACTGGTTCCAAATAGGAAAAGGAGTATGTCAAGGCTGTATATTGTCACCCGTCTTATTTAACTTATATGCAGAGTACATCATGAGAAATGCCAGGCTGGATGAAGCACAAGCTGGAATGAGGGTTGCCAGAAAAAATATCAATAACCTCAGATATGCAGTGACACCACCCTTATGGCAGAAAGCAAAGAAGAATTAAAGAGCCTCTTGATGAAAGTGAAGGGGAGAGTGAAAAAGCTGGCTTAAAACTCAGCATTCAGAAAACTAAGATCATGGCATCTGGTCTCATCACTTCATGGGAAATAGATGGGGAACTAATGAAAACACTGAGAGACCTTTATTTGGGGGGGCTCCAGGATCATTGCAGATGGTGACTGCAGCCGTGAAATTAAAAGATGATTGCTTCTTGGAAGAAAAGCTATGACCAACCTAGACAGCATATTGAAAAGCAGAGACATTACTCTGCCAACAAAGGTTCATCTAGTCAAAGCTATGGTTTTTCCAGTAGTCATGTATGGACATGAGGGTTGGATTATAAAGAAAGCTGAGCGCCAAAGAATTGATGCTCCTGAACTGGGGTGTTGGAGAAGACCCTTGAGAGTCCCTTGGACTGCAAGGAGATCCAACCAGTCCATCCTAAAGGAAATTAGTCCTGAATATTCATTGGAAGGACTGGTGCTGAAACTGAAACTCCAATCCTTTGGCCACCTGATGAGAAGAACTGACTAATTTGAAAGGACCCTAATGCTGGGAAAGACTGAAGGTGGGAGAAGAAGGGGACAGCAGAGGATGAGATGGTTGGATGGCATCACCGACTTGATGGACATGAGTTTGAGTGAGCTCTGGGAGTTGATGATGGACAGGGAAGCCTGGCGTGCTGCAGTCCATGGTGTCTCAAAGAGTTGGACACGACTGAGCGACTGAACTGAACTGGGTTAGAGGACCTCTAAGTTGGTCTTTGATTATCCAGAAAATCTAATACTTTGCGGCTGCCTCCTGCTTACCCACCAGATTCCTGGACCTTAAACTCTTTTTTTGTTTTTTAAAGTTTTATTGGAGTGTAGTTGCTCTACAGTGTTGTGTTAGTTTCTGCTCTGCAGCAGCGTGAATCAGCTATATGTGTACATATATCCCCTCTTCTTTGGATTTCCTCCTTATTTAGGTCACCGCAGATCACTGAGTTGAGTTCCCCGAGCGTGCAGGAGACTCTCACTAGTTATCTATTTTATACACAGTTTTAATAGTGTGTTTACGTCAATCCCAATCTCCCAGTTCAACCCCCACCTCCTTTCCCTGCTTGGTGTCCATATGTTCGTTCTCTACATCTGTGTCTCTATTTCTGTTTTGCAAATAAGATCATCTATGCCATTCTCTAGATCCCACATGTATGTGTGGGAATATGTGATATCTGTTTTTCCCTTTGAGGTAACTTCACTCTGTATGACAATCTCTACTTAAGGCTTTTTTTTTTTTTTTTCTGGTTCGTGATTCTTATTTCTGATGGGCTTCCAGCAGGTACTGGCTTATTTGTACTCTGGCAGCTGAACAAGGGGCCAGGTGCCCCAGAAAAGCCAGTGATGAAAACCGATGCAGTTCACCTGGGGCTGAGGGGAGGCGCAGGTGGGGGCAAGCTCTGGGAGGGTCTGTTCTTGATGCTTTGAAATGTCGCTCACTTATTCCAGTTTCCTGCACCATGATTTTTAAATTGGGGATGATACTACCTGCCCCCAGGATGGTTTGAGACAACTCAGGCACAGAGGGCTTAAGTAACTTGCTCGCGGACACACACCTGGGCTAGGAGGAACCCAGTCCCAGACCAGACCGTTGACTTTCACTCTTCTCTTATCCATGGTGCTAAACTATGCCATTTTTAATTTCTTTTGTGTGTGTGTTCATTCTTCTTCGTATCTTCCGCCCCCACCTCCCGATTGTTTCAGGACTATCAGCATTCAAATGTTTAAGAACTGGGATTTTTCCCTGTGCACTTGGCCAGAAGTAGGAATTCATCACCATCTGTGAACACTTGCAGAGCCTCCATGGTTTGTGTGGAATTACACTAGAAATACTTGACCCCCGGGCTGGGCTGGCAATGAGCTCGGTCTTTCTGCAGGACTTTTGAGGACGTATCACCAACAGGTTGGAAGGAGTCTCCTTCGGGCATGGCGACCCTCTGTCTCTCACCTCGTTAATGCGCCCCCTCCTTTCTTCCCCCCAGTGTCAATCTTAAGTGTGCCGAGTGTGTTTGCCGCTTGGCATGTCCTAAATAGTGTTAGTCGCTCAGGCATGTCCAGTTCTTTGAGACCCTGTGGACTGTAGCCAGCCAGGTTTCTCTGTCCATGGAATTCTCCAGGCAAGAATACTGGAATGGGTTGGCATTCCCTTCTCTAGGGGATCTTACCAACCCAGGAATCGAACCCGGGTCTCCTACGTTGCAGGCAGATTCTTTACTGCCTGAGCCACGAGTGTCCTAGATAAGAGGTTTCCAAGTGGTGTGCCCTGATATACAGCCTTCCCATCCCCAAATCTCAGGCTTTTGAGGGGGACAGAGTGTTTACATCTGGTTTGTTTGGGAATAGGAGGTGGATATAGGGGAGTCTGGAGTGATTGTAGAGGCTGCCGATGTCTTAAGACATTTGCAAACCACCGTGCTAAATTATGGTGAAGCTATAGTGACCTCAACATTTAAAGATTAAAAAAAAAAAAAAAAAAAAAGTTGACTAAACAGTCTTGTGATGCTTGAAAGGACCCCTGCACTTCACCAGCTGGGCCCACCATGTTGAACATGATAACAGGGATGTGAGTCCATGTGCAAGAGAGAGCTTGGCGCACGGCACCCCCAGCAGTTTGCTCCTGGGTTTAAACATCCCCCCACCATCATTTCCCTGGCATGTCCCTTTGTGGATCATTCCTGGCCAGAGCACACCCTGCACGCCCTACTGGGCAGGGGTTGAGTCTCTGTGTACAGTTTATTCTCCAATGCCAACTTGAAGTGGTGAGACCCACTCTGTGATGCTCTGAGGCTTTTCACTGATGAACAGTTGTTACGAGCAGTGTCTCAAGTCATGAATCTGCACACAGTTTTATGTGAATAACTAGATAGTTAAGACGTTCATGTACCAGAGAGGCCATAACTACTTTTTCAGCAAACTCATTAGTGTGTATGTATGTCACGCCTTTTTAGAACGGCATAATGTAGTCGTTATGCTTTCCTGTGTCAACACTGGCTTTTTTCAGTGTGTCATGCAGCGAACAGAGAGATAGCTCTGACACTGTCTGTTGGAGCAGTAGATGAGATATAATTGACATACAGTAAATGACACTTATTGAAAGTGTGCAGTTTGATGAGTTTGACATATGTACACACACGAAACTATTGGCATGATCAAGATAATGAACGTGTCCTTCAAAAGATTCCTTCTGCTCATTTGTGCCTTTGCCTCACTGTTTGCCTGCTGCCCCTCAGTCTCCAGGCAGCCACTGGTCTGATTTCTGTCACTGTTCATTAGTTTAAACTGCCTAAAATTTTGCACTAATGAAATTGTGCGGGGTGTACTCCTTTTATTTGGTTGGAGGGGGGAATAGTTTCATTCACGTAGCATAAATATTTTCAGATTCTTTCATGTTTTTGCATGTTGCAATCATGAATTCCTTTTTATAACTGGGTAGTATTTCACTATATGGATATAAACAGGAGTTTTGCTCTTCATGTTTAAAAGCAAAGAATTTTAGCTGAGGCTGTCAAAAGTACGTGATCCATATAAAATATTATGTCCGAGGGGAATATGTACACTTGGATTTCCTCTCATTTACTTTTTGTTTTAAAAGTTTCTTATGGAGAAGTAGTTTTTTTTTTTTTTCCTTTTGAAAATGCCCTTTGAAAGAGCAAATATTGGTGTAGAATGAATTTGGCCCTCAATTTTCACTTAATTAAATCAGTAATTATTTAGTGTTTCCTGCTGGGACTTGGGAGCACAGAAGGACTTCACATCACAGCCAACAATGGATTTGCTCATGAGGTTCTGACATCCTACCTGGGGTAGAACCGTGATGCTTTTAGACACAGGATGGTCCCAGCTTGCCTTCTATGATCTTCTCAGTGGCCGATGCTGACTGAATGTTGCAGCAGGTACGCCTTCCCTGCCTGCGATTCTTCCGTGACCAGGCATGGGGACAGACGCTGCAGTTTCCGCTGCAGTTTCCGCAGTTCTGTGATTCCTGCTCAGAGCATTCGTGCGGCGCGCAGGCAGGAAGTTAACCTTGTGGATTCCCTCATCCTTGCAAAGCCACACACACAAGGCCGGGGTCAGAGTTGACCATGGGAGTTGAGTTCCTGGCACTTGGGCAGTTCCCAGCAAGAGCTAGAACAGAATGGTATTGCTGGGGTGTTGGAAATGTGTTCCGTTTTTCATTGTTCAGAGATGTTTGCCTGGAAGAAGTCTTCTCTGTGTGAGAAAAAAAAAAAAAAAAGTGAGCTGCTGATTAATAGTTAGTCACGTTGTCGGAGAAGGGACCTTGGGGATATCTGGTCCAAGCTGATGAGAGCTAAGGTTTGGGGAGCGGGAGTAACTCACACTTTCTCACTAAAGCAGGACTGGGACTTGAACCTGGGCAACTGCTTCAGACCTTCACTTTCATGATCTCTGAGGATGGAAGTGCCAAGAAAACCTTGGCAAACTTGAGTGGACTTAGGAAGGAGGAAATTGTTCATCTCCTTAGTCTCTGCTCAAAGCTGCTGGTACCATGTAAAATGCCACCAGCATGGACAACAACATAAGTTGTCCTCAGGTGAAGTTTCTATCATGTTCTCACATTTGAGCTGGCCCTGGGAGATGAGACACCTTCCCTAAGGCCACCCAGGTGGCAGAGGAGCCGGAGCTGGAATCTGGTTCCTGGTCCCTAGTCTCACCTTGTTCCCACCGTGTCTCCTCGGCAAGTGTGTATGCCAGGCAACAGCCTGATGCAGTGGAAAGACCCTAGGCCTTTGTGTTTGGAGTTCAGAGCTTGACTCTGCTCTCCTGCTCGCTGTGTGACCTTGTGGAAGAATCTTAACCTTTCTGAACTGCATGGTTGTGTTTTACAAAACAGGGCCCTGTCGAACAGAAATGAGGACCCTGTATGCAAGACAGCAAAAGAGACAGATGTGTAGAGCGGACTTTTGGACTCTGAGGGAGAGGGAGAGGGTGGGATGATTTGGGAGAATAGCATTGAAATATGTATACTATCATGTAAGAAACGAATCACCAGTCTATGTTCGATGCAGGATGCAGGATGCTTGGAGCTGGTGTATAGGGATGATCCGGAGGGATGATGTGGGGTGGGAGGTGGGAGGGGGGGGTTCATGTTTGGGAGTTCATGTACACCCATGACGGATTCATGTCAATGTATGCCAAAACCAATACAGTACTGTAAAGTAAAATAAAAATAAAAATTAAAAAAAAAGTATATAAGCATAAAGTGCTTAGCAAAGAACTTGCTTTAGGAAACAACTGATTGATGTTACCTCTGGAATGAAGGTGAGGCAGGTATGGGAAAAGCTAGTTGTGAGAAGAGAGCCTGGAAAGCAAAAATTAGGTCAGATTTGCACCCACTGTGGGCTGCCCCGGCCCTGCTTCTGCACACTGACTCTTCAGTGGTGCTCGGTTTGGTCCTTTAGTCCTTGAGCCTTTGCAAAGTTGAGCAAACCGAGGTGCTCGCTGAGTGCCTGGCACATAGTAGTCCCTCAGTAACTATAGACTGGGGCTGCTGGAGCATCTCCCTGCCTCTCCCAGAGGCATGGGGCTGCTGCTCCATGTGAGTGCATGCACCCACAGCGTTCCACACACCAGCTGAATGAGACAGGACAAAATCCTGGCAGAGATCAGACTTTGGAGGTGCTGTGCAGATCCCACATGGGTGGTCGTCAGTGGAGGTGAGCGATGGTGCTGGAGGTGCCTTGACGTGGCACCCGGGTTGAGTGGGAATCAGTACAGACTGGGCGGGGGGCGGGGCAGGGATAGGGGACAGCGTGTGTCTCACTTAGATGCCCCTTCAAGTCGTGCCCTGCCGTTGTCCCGGGGAAAATCTCCGTATAAATCATCGATGCCATGAGCAGGGGAAAGAGGAGACAAAGCCATTTCCTTTACCGGGGGACCTGCCGAGTGTCAGGGTCAGACTGTTGAAGGGCCGTGGGGACAGAATTGGGTCCTTCTGTGGAGAAGTGGCTCTTCTGCGTCTTCACCTGCTTCTAGCTGGTGCCCAAGCAGAGAACATCCGAGATACTTCTCGACGCAGCCAAGATGGCTCAGGAACTTGAGCTTGCCTGGTGCCGGAAGGCAGGCAGAGCCGGGGGGCACCCTATTGCGGGGCAAGAAGAGGACATCCGGGAGACTTTCCCCCACTGTTTGCCAGGCCTCCCCAGGGGGCCCCAGCCTCCCTTCCCGCCACCCTGCCCCTTCCAAGGAGCCTGCTTGAGAATTCAGTGATTCACTTCCCGTCTTCCTCCCCTGTTTAATGTTCCCTCCATTGTTACCAAACAGTCCAGGCCCCGGTGGCAGAGGGAGGGCAGGGCAGAGCTGTTTACAGAGCCGGGGAGGTGGGCCCGGCCTCCTTGGAATATGGGCCGGGAGGGCGCTGGGGCCCGACAGCTGGCTGTGCGGAGGGTGGGAAGCGCCAGAAGGCGGTCCTCCTGCCCAGACACCCTCTGGTCTTCCTGCCCTGGAGGGGAGCCCTGCCCTTTGTTGTGGGCTTAGCTTTTTTGTTCCCTGACAGCTGAGTTTTCCATTTCAGGCCACAGATAGTTTTGGGATCATGGATTCCTGGAGTAGAAAAAAAAAAAAGAAGAACGGAAGGGGCCCTGGGGTGATGCTGTCTCTGCTGGGGCCTCGCTCTCCTCCTAAGTGGAGAGAGAGAGGGAGAGGAAGTGCAATGGTTCATTTTAGAGCCCCCGCCCCCTCCCCCAGCCCCAAAGTCCTCTGATTCCTGAATCTGGAACAAACCACACGAGGTCATCTGTATCCATTCCTGTGTCTTGGGCAAATCCCACCGAAGCTAGCCGCGAATGTGACCACGTCTGTGAGCCATAGCACCCGTTTCCTGACCTCTGACCTTTGAGGTCAGCAATTCTGCAGCCTGTTACCGTTCCGGGTTTCTTTTTAACTGTTTATTTTTACTCATTTGGCTGCACTGGGTCTTGGTTGAACCATGTAGGATCTAGTTCCCTGACCAGGGATCAAACCTGGGCCCCTGTATTGGGAGTGGAGAGTCCTAGCCACCAAAAGCCATTTACTACAAGGCTTCGTGTCTTGATTGGGTTCATAAGGCTGGTATGCAGCCCGAGGTTTGGGACATCAGGGATGTCCCACCTTTCTGGACCGGTTTATCCTTTACTATCGCCTCACAGCTGTGACTGCCACAGTTTTGCTGATACTGCCGTTAGGTTTGGGCTTTGGGGGACTGTTTTCTTCTACCCTGCAGTAAGAGTGGGAGTCGTGGAGTCTTCTCTTTCCCTCTTGCTGTGTGTATCGTTTCTGAGATGGTAGTCCCTCTTCTCGATCAGATATTTGCTCTGCTGATGTTGATGATTCAGATTTGTTTCTTCCAAGGCCCTACGTGTGTAAAGGCAGTCAGGGAGCTGGAAGGTGTGAACACAACCATTCTAAGATTCTTTTCACGGCAAATTAGTGTGTTTCTCAGGTAGGTGAGCTGTCAGTGCTAGAAAGCAAGCAGACACTAGAGGTTGGCAGAACCCATCTTTTTTTTTTAAGGATTATTAAAAATGTGGCTATTTTTAAAGTCTTTATTGAATCTGTTACAATATTGCTTTTGTTATTTATGTTCTAGTTCTTTGTTGGGGTGGGACATGAGCGTATGGGATCTTAGCTCCCTGACCAAGAATCGAACCAACACCCTCTGCATTATAAGGCGAAGTCTTAACCACTGGACCACCGAGGAAGTCCCTGAACCCATTGTATAGATGGGATGTGCCATACCTAGAGACCCCTCACCTCTGAGCAGCCCAGCCAGTGCGGGACCACAGGCACTCTAGTCCACTCCCTGGCGTAGACCCAGATTTGTTGTGTGTGTCTTCTCTGCCAGAAGCTTCAACACTGATAAAATCTCCACTCAATATTTGTTCAGTAAATTCATCGAAAAGCCTTCTAGCATGTGTCTGCCTACAACCTTAGCCACATATGACTTTGTCTCTCTCTGGCATGATGAGTGAAGTAGGCAGGACTTCCTCACTCAAAAGCCTTTCAGTTCCCTGCACCCCGCCACTGGCTGCTTTAGCGGAATGAACTGGCACCTGTGGCTGTCTTTCCCCTGCCGTTTTTAATGGCACCTCTTGATACCAGCTGATTGCTTCGAGAACATTCCTGGCGTTGGGTTTCTGGCAGTAACGTGCATCTGTGGGTCCCTTTACTACAGGGCTTCGCGTCTTGATTGGGTTCATAACGCTGGGATGCAGCCTGAGGTTTGTATTTGTTACTTCCATCTTCTGATTGTTGCTGCCCAGAGGAGTAATTCCCTTGCCCTGACCTACTTGTGAACAAATGGTACATGCAAGCCCCATGCTCCATCCAGGGGACTGGGGAAGTTATTTTAAGTTGGGTCTCCTGTCCTTAAGGAACTCCTGTCTTTGCTGGGAGGGGAAGTCAGGTACACATGGAAGTTACTTTATCATCCCAGGTGATGGTGAGTTTGATGAGTGCTGGACAGTAAGGTCTGTAAGTCTTTGAAGAGGAGAGAACAGAGAGTGATCTTTCTGCAGGAAGAGCCACAGAACAGGAGTAATCTTTAAGCTGGAGGCATAATTGGGCCGAAGGGAGCCTCTGGACCCCCAGACCATGTCAGCATGCTGCCGAGGACTGAAGATCTCTGGCTGTGGATGCAAAAGCCCCACACTCAGGCACTATGGCCACAACATGTTACCTCAACAACTTGAGCCAGCGAAGCACCGTGAATTTCCATACCTGTAATGCAAGCCTCTAAATACCTGTGTGCTGTTTGGGAAGTGGGCGTCTGATGAGGTGGTGGGTGGGCAGGTATTCTGTGGGTACTTGGCTGGGACTGGGTGCATTGGGTGTGGGAGAGAGTTGTGAGGTTGCTGGACCCGAGGGGAGGGAGCTTCACCTGGAGCTTCCCGAGTGGAGCTGCTGGGAGGCCGGTGGGGGGTGCCGGCTGGTGATGCAGCTTTTAGCCTAGAGCTATTTAGTCCTTGAGGCCAGCTTAAGCAGCAGGTGATTGCCATCCTGACTTTGTAAGTTCTGAAGTCCTCCCTTCTTGTTTACTGGGAATTCCCATCTTCCTGCCCATAGGGGTTCTTTGCTGTCTTAGGTGCAATTGCCCCCAGTGAACCAGAACCTTTTGTTGAGAGACAATAGGAAGTCTGTCCCCTAAGTCTGAAAGGAATGCTAATTGGCTGCTTAAATTGTCCTCAGGATAGTGATGCCCAGAGTATACAGGACACCCATTCTTTGTTACCAGTTAGATGGAAACTGCTTATGTAAGCTTGTAAAGCTTTGGGCCAGAGAGAGGCACAGTGTCTGTGGAATGTTAGAGACTGGTGTCCTGCAAATGTTGTCTTTTCTGCTTACAAAGGTAGCTGTTTAACTTCATGGGCCTTAAACTCACTTTTTCTAGAAATGTCATTTCCCACCCTTCCCTTGCTTCCAGGTCCCCTACAGTGGCTGCCCTGAAAGGTCTGAGGATTCTTACTTAAGGTTTTGGGGCCTATTTACTTTTTTTAAAATTAATTTTTACTGAAGTATGGTTGCTTTACAATGTTGTGTTTCTGTGCAAAGTGAATCAGTTATACATATAGCCCCTGTTTTTTAGATTTCCTTCCCATTGGTGGGCCTCTCTTAAAAATAAGGGAAAGAGTGGTAAATGTGATTAAGACTGAAATGTGAGAATGTTCCTTTCCCAACCCGTATCGTATGGTATTTCACCAGAAATGGTTGTAAACTTGGAGCTTGAGTGAACGTTTTCTAGAAGCCCTGCTTCTCAGTTCAAATGTCACAGAAAGTTGCCAGGCTTACCCTGCATGCTCTATAGTGCTTATGACATTGTTTTATCTCTCTGGCCAGTGACTCATAATGAAGGAAGTCAAAACTGAGCAATTAACAGAAAAAGTCTTCATTTGTCCTCTTCACCTCTCCCCCCCCAGCTCCCCTAGTCACGAACACCGCCTGACATTTTCTATATGTCTTTGGAAACTTTGACTTGTTTTAATAGGACAGGGCAGTGAGTGACCATCATCATTGCCTGGTTCCACTCCTTGAGGCCCAACTGTGAGAATCTTCTCCAAAATAAAAAAAAAAGACAAAGAAAATCCCATCCCTAAACGTGCAGTCTGCCCACAGGAAGTGATTCATGGGGCTCAGTTCATGCAAACCTGGTGGGGCAGGAGGTGGAAGGCTGGGAACTGGGTCTGGGAAAAGCCAGCCCCGGAGAGGCTGCTCAGACCTTAATGGTTTCTGCTGGAAGAAAGTGGAAAACAGAATGACTAAGAGTCTTGTAATAAGAGTTGTTTGTTTAGCGAAGTGAGCTAATATTGAAGTTCACTGGCAGATAAGACAAGAGAAATAGCAGTTGTCAAGGGGAGGTGACTCTTTGGAGCCCTGCCTTTTTATTTTGTAAGAGATCAAAGACATTTCTCAGTCTTCAGGCATTTATTAGTGGAAGGCTGATCTGCAGTTCAAGCCCCGGTTTTCTCTTCTTCAGAAAAAAGGGTCTAAGCCGAGATAATGATCTAACAGTCTTCAAAAGCTGCTCCCCATGCCCTCCCCGCCCCCGTCCCCCA
>SJYX01009961.1:5506-33451 GCA_006410675.1 Oreotragus oreotragus | reverse complement strand
CCACCCACCCACCGGGAGTAATGAGTAAAGATAATAGAGTCGGAAGAACTGGGTAGTTAGGACTTTCTCCCATGTGTAGCATCATGTTTTACATAAAATGTCAGTCTGATTGCTGAGTTGTGGGGTGTCTGAGGCAGCCTGGTGAGTTTCCTGAAACCCGGGAGTGCCTGCATTGGTATTTGCAGACCTTGAGCTCTGAGAGCAGAGAGGGCTCTGGGCGGCTGCAAGCTTCACTTCCGCTGCTGGGGGCCAGGAGCAGCTGAGGAGAGGGTCTCCCTGCTCCTTTTGTCCCTCTGGGGGCTCAGTGAACAGGGTGTGTCAGTGTGGGGTCTGTGTGCGCAGGCTGGGACCGCAGCAGCCGCATGCTGCAGGCTTGGTTAGACGCATCAAACCCTCTAGTTGTGGAAGAGGCTCCCAGGTCATCCTCTCATCTGTTGGTTGCACAGATGAAGAAGCTGGGACCCGGGGAAGGGAGCGCACAGGCAAGGAGATAGGAGGTTTGGCCTTCTCCTGGGCCGTGGAGGCTCAGCCCAGGGCTTTCTCCCCGCCCCACTGTGATGTACACATTCTGTCATCTGGCTCCCAGGCCAGCAGTCTTTTCTGAAGTCTCACAGCAGTGTCTTACCTCGCAGGTTCTCCAAGCCTCTCCCCGAACCCAATGTCCCCAGCACACAATAACTTGGGTAAGTAGCTCCTTGTCTGTATGATTTGAACCCCCTTTAGCTGTAGCCCTGGCTGGNTACACATTCTGTCATCTGGCTCCCAGGCCAGCAGTCTTTTCTGAAGTCTCACAGCAGTGTCTTACCTCGCAGGTTCTCCAAGCCTCTCCCCGAACCCAATGTCCCCAGCACACAATAACTTGGGTAAGTAGCTCCTTGTCTGTATGATTTGAACCCCCTTTAGCTGTAGCCCTGGCTGGCGCTTGGTGTGGGAAGGAGGCCCTGACGGTGAGGCTCCTCCCGCCCCCCACCATCCGCCCAGCACAACCCAGCAGGTTTCTGCTTACATAGCTTCTGGGGTCACCCACAGGATGGGAAACCTGAGAAGAGCGGTGGCAGGAAAAGCAGCCGTGGGCCAGGTTTGTATTTCCCCGGGGAGGCGGTTAGGCATTAGTGAATGAAAATCCCCTGAATCTTGTGCTGTAGAAACACAAGGGTCTGTGGTCGGCGAGCATCCGTGTGTGGTTTGATGCAAAGCCATGGGCAGTGCTGCAGACTACAGCCCCCAGCTTTCGGGGACTTGTTTCAGATACACTTACCTGGATTTCATCTGAGCACCTCATCTGACAGTGATGTCATTTTTATTTAAAAGAGTACCATATAAGGAATTTTTTAAAAAAAATACAAAAGTTACCCATAATCCCTCCACCCTAACACAAATGTGTGTGTTTTATCTTGGTCCTCTGATGTTTTTGGATCAAGCACATATATTTGTGCTTTGCCTTTGAGATAATACTTCATATTCAGTTTTTCCTTCTATCTTCTGTTATTTTGTAAACACAGTTCCATGCTTAGCTGTCTCATTGATCATCTTGCATTATCTCATGATGTTTTGGAGCGGCTGGACCATCATTTCCACAACCTTCCCTCAGATGTTTGATTTCTGGGTCGTTTTTGTGAGATTTGCTTTTCTAATCCAGGAGCATCTTTTGGCTTCAGTGTGGGGCCTGCCAGAGGGCTCAAAACAAATGAAATATTTGTTCAGTTCTCATTTAGGGGAATTTTTCTTCTGAGTTGGTCTGGTAGCTTTAGAAAAATGTGAGTTTGGTTTTGTTCTGGCCTGTATTGCTGGGACTTGACTTGTGGCTCAGGGAAAGGAGGAGCTAATATCCAAACTTGGTGAATCAGAGTGCATTGGCCTGGCTGCTGTTCCCAGTTGTTCCCAGGCCTTGACTGATAGCATCAGTTGAAGAGTCATCATTTGGAATGTGGGAGCTGCTTAAAAGCCCTTTAATACAGGCTGACAAGTGGGCAGTGTGAAATGTGACTGGGGGATCTGCTTTAGCATCTTTGTAAAATAATACCATGGTGTATGTTCCCAATGTGAAAGGACTGATGGCTGGAAGCGCATGTTGACTTGAAGGCCATGACTGTGAACTTCACTCTGGGGTTTCTGCTTTGGAGGATGACCCCTCTGACCCCACCACGGCAGCCCTTTCAGTCTACAGACATGAGCTGCTGTTTGACCTGGCAACCCCACTGCCAGACTTTGTGGTTCGGACTGAAAGTTGTCCTGGGTGGGTGTTCGCTCTGCATTCCCCTTGAGATTGTGTAGACCAGGATGACAGCATGTCCTTGAACTTGGCCCTAAGGCTGAGTGCCCACCTGGCACAATCCTCCCGGCCTGCAGCCCTGTCCCTCAGCCTCTTGTCTGAGGATCAGGAAATCTGAGGCCATCTCTTCCAAATGAAGGCACAGCCTCCGAGCCCGGTGGACAGAGTGGGGTGCCCCTCTGCTGGGAAGATGTGGATGGGGGCACGAGGGACTCATGGTGAGACTCGGGTGTGGACAGGCCCAGCTTCCTTTCTGCTTCACGAGCCCTTGAGCCCCAGCCTTCACCCACTCAGAACCATCGACAGGACCCTACAGTCTCATCGCCTTGGCATCAGGGCTGGATGGAGATGAGAGGGAATGATAACGGCTGGCATTTCATGAGAACTCACTGTTGATTGAATGTTGTTCAGAGCACATCATGCGTGTTAGCTGAATCTTTGTGACAACTAAATAAGGTGGTGTTGCTATAATGTTTCATTTTGTGGAACAGGAAGCCAAGACTGGTTAATGTACTTGTCCCATTCACACAGCTGGGAAATGGGGACCTCAGGCCTTGGGGATCCAGAGGTTGTGCCCCTACATGCAGCAGGACCCTGCCTTGCTCCGTCAGCTGGACCAGCTCTCCCCTTTCTCACTCAGTAGAACTCGGCTTAGGGAGGGAACAAGTGTCAGATTGAGAGTCCTGGTGTCCCACATCGCCCCTGGT
Source organism: Oreotragus oreotragus (assembly GCA_006410675.1). NCBI lineage: Eukaryota > Metazoa > Chordata > Mammalia > Artiodactyla > Bovidae > Oreotragus > Oreotragus oreotragus. The sequence goes on along the minus strand of SJYX01009961.1, from coordinate 30,472 downwards.
GGGGACCCCTACCTGCTTGCCTGTCTCTTCCTCACTCAACCATTTGCTGGCACTTCCTGCTCAGTGTCTGTATGCCGGCCCAGGTAGGGGAATTCAAAGAGGAGCCCCAGACCCTGACATCAAAGTGTTGTTGGCCTTGTTGGGATAAATAAGCAGGACTGTAAATAACTTTTTATATAAAACAAGAGGTAGGTGCAGATGAAATACCCTGAGGGCTTAAGGAGGGAATGGTGGCATTCCAGTGGGGACATCATGCCGGGTGGTCAGTGTCTTCTCCGTATTTACTCATTCATTCGCTGAGTTCCTAGTACGTACCGATGCTGGGGGTCCAGAGCTGAAGACCCTTAAACGTTCACTGTCTGGTGGAGTGGCTGGAGGTGTCTGTCACCGGTGATGTACTGTGCCCGGCGCACACAGGACAGGGGAACTGTATGTGCCAGGCAGGGTGGGGAGACTCAGAGTTGTGGTGGCCCGTATGAGCTGGACCTTGAGGGACAGGCAGAATCGGAGGGCATGGCGCTGCCAATGCGAGGACTGGCATGCAAGGGCATCTGGGGATGGCTGGCAGTGTGGTGGGCTGGCTTATGGGAGGCACAGTGGAGATGAGGCTGAGGGGGCTGGCAGGGCTGAGAAAAGAGCGCAGAAGGCCACACTTCCGTAGCCCCGTCTTGCCTACAGGATAAGGCAAGACTGTGGGTTTCGAGTTTGGGGCGCATATCTGATGGTGGCTTCATAATGATTGATCTGGCCACTATGTGAAATTTAAATTTCAGGAGAAATTGCTGGGGCTACCATCCCTGCCCTACCCCTCCCAAAAAACCCACTTAGGAAGCGGTAGCATTGCAGAGGCTGAGATGAACACTGGAGAGAAAGGAAGTGGAACAGGAGACGGCATCTGCGAGCACCATGAGCCTGAATTAGCAGCATTTATCGACCAGCTTTAACTGGGAAGACCCGGCGCTTCCGTGTCACTGCGCCCGGACCCCAGGAGATGGGGGATAGGGTTTGGCATGGAGGGTGACAGGGAGGCGCCTCTGCTCACCTGAGTCCAGGAAGCAGCGGGACGGCCAGGAGAGAGGCCTCGGCTGGAGGCGCAGCTTCAGAGCTATTAGCACGTGTGATAGCCTTGCCCATAGTGGGGTCAGGGACATGATTTTGTCATCAGATGAGTTAGGAAAGCCTGTTCCGTGCTCGCTCCTGGGACCCCCACCAGGGCACTCGCAACATAAAGCCTCTGAGAGTCCTGCAGAAAGGGGGCCTGGCTGGTCCAGCGTTTCTCCCAGGGATCTGACCACTGTTGGACCTCTTTCTTAGGATCGTGTGGACCATTCTATAGACCTCACTTGGGAAACACTGACAAAGGTTTGGCTGAAGTCCTGGGAGTGGATGGAGAGGGAGACCCAAGGATGGACTCATGAGACATGCCTCTGGAAGAGGCTTGGGGGTCAGGTGGAGGATGGGGCCCAACAGTTAGAGGGGAGAGACGTGCTGAGGGCAGGGGGTGGGCAGGTTCTGTGGAGATGCCAAGTGAGGCAAAAGGAGAGAGCTCCTCGGGGGTTCAAGGGCATCCTTTGGAGAGCAGGTGTGGGGAGGAGAGGGGGCTCCAGTCCTTGGCAGTGGGCTGCAGGCAGATAAAGGCGAGGGTGGGCAGCACACAGCCACCACCCCTGCATTCCTCTTTCACGGCTGCACGTCCCAAACCACAGCATGCTGTCGGGCACACGGAGAGCTCCTAGAGACATCTGGGCATTTCAGGACACCTATTAGTTCTCATAAAGAAGTTATTATACAAAAAGAAAGCAGGCATAGGACATCTGGCTACTTCTTCATTTCGTTCCTGCTCCAGGCAAAAGATTGAGCCTCTCTCCACAGTGAAGCCACTTGGGGTGCCTCATGGGGGAGCCTCAGGAGTGACTGAGAGCCAGCTCAGCCTCTGGCCAGCAGCAGGCTCTGGGGAGATCCCAGGGCTTTGTTGTGCGGGGAAGGGATGTGAGCAGGTGAGGTTCCTGTTATTACACATTGTGTTGCATGAGTCACCTGGAATTTCCTAAGGATTTAGGTCAAGGATTGGAGCAAATGCATGGGGGTGGGGTGGGGGGTGGGGGTGGAGAGAGATAACCAGCCAGATCCTGCCTGTGAGTAAGTTGTTCTTTGCTTTAGAGTGAGACATCTTTGGAGAAGCTTTGACTGGGGGAAATGAGGTACCAGGGGGTGTCCAGGGGCAGGAACTGAGCTGGAGGTGAAGGAGGTAATGGTTTCCCAGAGAGCCCTGGGTTGAGCCTGCCTTCTTCTCCTGCTGGGAGAAGGGGGCCCTGGTGGCCAAGGTCACAGGAAGACCCCTGACCCCTCAAGAGAGGGCAGGGGACCCCCTTCCAGCCCAAACCCGATCCCAGGTGTCTTTCCAAGGCCTCATTGAGCTCTCGTCTTCCATAAGCTCAGGACACCAGAGGTGAACGTCTTCATGGCAGGATGTCAACTGCTGGCTGGACCGTCAGACTCCCGGGCGTCCGGCCAGCTCTGAGACTTTCCGTTGTTCGTGGTCTCAGTAGACTGGTCCTAGGTTGATAGAGCAGGGGTCCTTTCTGGGTAAAAGTGGGCTTGTTGCCTAATCCTTCACGAGACCAGTTGGAATTGGTGCCCAGCTGCTGGGTTTGACTGTTCTGAGCCGGCAGGGACCTGACCTTTAGGTAGGCAGGTGGCTCAGACACCAGGGCTGAGAGAATGTTTTCACAGCCACCTGAGCTGGGCCATGAAGGTCGTGTCCCAGCAGATGAGGGGGGCGAGCAGTTCAGGCAGTGGGAAGGTAGATGGGGCCTAGGGTGTGGAGTCTCCTTCCACAGGGCCCAGACGGAGGCGGGCGCTGGAGCTCTGACCCGCAGCTCCGCTGCATCGGCACGCCCGCTCCTCACCCACTCCCTGTGCTTGACGTATAGCAGCAAGCTAATTGCTCGACTCGGGCCTCCCCCCTTTCCCTTCCCGGATTTGGATCTCTTGCATGTGTTTTTAATAGGCATCCCTTAATCCAAGTGTTGCCTTCTGGGTTTCACTCTGTTTTCTTTCCCTTAAACAAAACAGAAAGTCCATGCCAGCTTGGAATTGGGCTCAGAACCAGCGCCAGCCAGTGCCTTAGGCTGGCAGGGGGCCAGTCGAGAATTGAGTGCCCCCTGCCCCTCCAGGAATCTGGCCCTCACCGCAGGGGCGGGGGCTGGGGGCTGAGAGCGGCTGGAGCGGGAGGTTCCTGCGTCTGCAACACCTCTGCCACAGGAAGAGGGATTAGCACAAAGTCAGCAGGCTGACTGGGAGCAGAGCTGTGTGGAGGGAAGGCCTTGGGCACGCGCTGTCAGCTGCCACACCAGGTGTGTGGATCCCTTGGCCTGGGGAAGCAAAACCACTTTCCTTGGGGCAGGTCACCCTGCCCTGTCCTCCCGGAGGAGCCTGTGAGCCACTATGTTCAGAGTTTTTCCCCCCAGAAGCAGCCTTATGTAAAATTGCTTCTGCATTTGTTGCGACCCTCTTGAATCCAGGGTGGGTTGGCTGACTGTATTGACTGTTGTGGGGGAGAAGTGGCCCCACTGAAGAGATCTTTTAAGGTTTAGTGCCCAGAACAAGCTTTATTTACCCTACAGTTCAGTTCAGTCATTCAGTCGTGTTCGACTCTTTGCGACCCCATGAATTGCAGCACACCAGGCCTCCCTGTCCATCACCATCTCCCGGAATTCACTCAGACTCACATCCATCGAGTTGGTAATGCCATCCAGCCACTTCATCCTCTGTCATCTCCTTTTCCTCCTGCCCCCAATCCCTCCCAGCATCAGAGTCTTTTCCAATGAGTGAACTCTTTGCATGAGGTGGCCAAAGTACTGGAGTTTCAGCTTTAGCATCATTCCTTCCAAAGAACACCCAGGGCTGATCTCCTTTAGAATGGACTGGTTGGATCTCCTTGCAGTCCAGGGGACTCTCAAGAGTCTTCTCCAACACCACAGTTCAAAAGCATCAATTCTTTGGCGCTTAGCTTTCTTCACAGTCCAACTCTCACATCCATACATGACCACTGGAAAAACCATAGCCTTGACTAAATGGATCTTTGTTGGCAAAGTAATGTCTCTGCTTTTCAATATGCTGTCTAGGTTGGTCATAACTTTTCTTCCAAGGAGTAAGCGTCTTTTAATTTCATGGCTGCAATCACCATCTGCAGTGATTTTGGAGTCCAAAAAGATAAAGTCTGACACTGTTTCCACTGTTTCCCCATCTGTTTCCCATGAAGTGATCGGACTGGATGACATGATCTTTGTTTTCTGAATGTTGAGCTTTAAGCCAACTCTTTCACTTTCCTCTTTCACTTTCATCAAGAGGCTTTTTAGTTCCTCTTCACTTCCTGCCATAAGGGTGGTGTCATCTGCATATCTGAGGTTATTGATATTTTTCCTGGCAATCTTGATTCCAGCTTGTGCTTCATCCAGCGTTTCTCATGATGTACTCTGCATATAAGTTAAATAAGCAGGGTGACAGCATACAGCCTTGATGTACTCCTTTTCCTATTTGGAACCAGTCTGTTGTTCCATGTCCAGTTCTAACTGTTGCTTCTTGACCTGCATACAGGTTTCTCAAGAGGCAGGCTACAGAACTGGTAAGAATTTTCTTTTGTCAACCAGAGCCAGGTCGCATGTCATGCCCCCTTTTTGCCTTGTCTGCTAGGGAGCTCACCGCCAACCTGAGTGCTCTTTTAGTAGCTGTCTAGTTTGATGGTTAGCCTGTTCATAGTCTTCTCTTTCCCAGGGTCCTGACTTGGTCTTGTTCTGAACCAGGGTGTGGATAAGTCCTTTAGTTGGAAAAGAAATGAGGGCAGACATGCAGTTTGAAAATAAAGCACCATTCAAGGCAGAGCCCTGGAGGGGGTGTACTCTGGCGTGCAGCTCCCTGGCGTAAGTGCCTGCAGGAAGCCCTGAGCGATGATGGGAGGGGAGAGGTGAAAGGCCGGGCTTACCGGCAGCTGCTAGGAGACCACAGTAAGTGCACGGCTGGGGTGCTGCTTCTGAACGTGGGTCAGCCTGTCCAGACAGCACCCTCTGAAATGGCAGCCTTCAGACTCGGCCTTGGCCTGGCGGCTCCACTCCCCAAGCCAGCATCTGCTTACTTATGTGCCAGGCTCCTGCAGCCTGTGTTTGCCACAGCACTGTGTAGTGTGCATCTGCGAGTTGCAGGGATGTTTAGGTAAGGGCTCAGATCTGCTTCCGAGAGCCTCTGGGCGAGGACCCCAGGGCCAGAATCTCTCTGATTCTGAGACACCTCAAAGCCTACACATCACCAGAGTGGCGTTCTGGCCCCATGTTACCCAGTGGGTGGCCTGTTGACTTCCCTTCTTCTGACAAGTGGGCTGGGTCAGGAGTCAGTTTGCCTGGACTAAGCCCAGGGGGTGTTGGACTTGGCTTTATCAATCATTTGAGGACGAGGACGCGGCTCTGTACTTGGCTGGGGGGCCGAGGCCAGCCCAGATCAGTCCCGGCCGCCCCTTCAGTGTGACCCGTGACCTTCACAATCTGCTATCAGTGGCTCCCAGCACACTGCAGTCACTGTTCAGACTGGGCCACTGAGGCCAGAGAGAGACGTCATGTCCCCGAGGTTGCGCAGCAAAGTCAGCAGAGCCTGCCTCTGGGACGTGGGCCTGCAGCCCTTCCCCAGGACCTTCTGGATCTGACACGCTGCCGGGCCACTTGGAAGGCTTGGAGTGCACTTTGATTTCTTAGGTGGTGGTGGTTGTTTTTCTTAAGATTTCCAAAGCAACATAGCTCACATTTTAGTGAGCACATTGTTTAGAATATAACTTATCTCATTGGAATGTCAAACATCGAGAAACGCCAGAGCTAGATGTGGCTGACATGGCTCAGTCCAGCCTACAGGGTACTGGCCACGGGCTGAGGTCGCTCCTGCCCCCATCACACCTGCTTCGCCATTAAGTAGCCCGGACACCCTGCCTTCCCTCCTCTTCCTTTGCTTCACCTGCAAGGACACTTTACCCCCTTTGGTTGGAGGTCAGGCCAAGAAAAGGATGTTCTCAAGTTTGAACAACTGAAATTATTCTAATTGCTGTTGACACCATTTATTGAGTGTCTGATGTGTGCCCTGCTCTCCACTTGAATTCTCTCAGTCCATCCAAAAACAGCACCGGGTGAGAAAGGAGATTCTCCACTCGGGTGGCCAGGGGGAGATGTGGACACTGAAACTCCGAGCTAAACTGCTTTGCTCACCAGCACACAGCTGGTCTGTGTCTGGCTTGAAGCTTGGGCTCCATGACCTGGTCAAACATTTAGGGCAGTGACTGTCATCTGGGGGCTTTTTTGCCCCCTGGAAGACCTCTCTCAATGTCTGAAGGCCCTTCTGACTGTCACAGCTGGGAGGGCAAGATGGATGTGGTCTGCTGGCATCTAGAGGCCAAGGATGCCGCACACATCCTGGAGCCCACAGAACCCTCTCTCCCCAAGCACAGAATTACCCGGCCCCGAGTCTCGATAGTGCTGAGGTGGAGAAACCTGATCTAGATGTCCTGACCCTCCGGCTGACTCTTCCTGGGTGTGGCAAGGGCAGGGTTGTCACCTGCCTGCAGCTCCTCCCGTGTGTGCTGACCTTCTTTTCACCCTTAGATGGGATCATGGACATTGACCCTGGAAGGAGGTCAGGGCCACGTTGCCCGGCAGGGAGACCTGGCCCCACCTTGAACTGCTTCTGGGTTTTTCTCTCCTGCGCTTTACATACTGTCAGCAGCCTGGGGAGCGGAGCAGAGGTTCTCGCGGGCTCTGGGAAGTTGCCTGGCAGGCGGTCAGCAGGGGTTGTGGGCCAGGGCTGAGATTTGGTCCAGTGAGCCCCCCTGGACTCTCTCACCAGCTCCCCAGAGACGCAGCCTGAATGATCGTCCGTGTGTATGTATATATGTATTAATAAGAGCCACGGTGAGTGACCCGCAATGGAGCATCGAGAGCAGCAAGCTCCCTGACTGTCCAGCACATGGGATTCTAGGGGGCAGAGTGCAGGATGTGGTCCCGGGAGCAGTGCATGGCTGGAAGGGGTGACTGGGGTATGGAGGGGGCGGCACGGAGTCATGTCAGCGGGCAGGCACTGGTGCAAATGAGGAATGATGAGGGCCTGGCCCCTGGCCAGGAAGTCGGACCCTGAGATGAGCGAGGATGGAGAGACAGGTGGGAGGAGGGCACCTGGGCAGGTGTGGAGCCTGGAATGGCTGGAGGTGGCACAAGTCGCGGGAAAGGCGGTGTGGGGTCATGTGAGGGGAAACCTCTATTTCCGGGGTGCCTACCACTTCTGAGAACCACCCCCTCACAGGATGGCAGTTTGCTCTAAGGTGCCCTTGAGTGAGACACAGGCTGGCAACTGGGATAAATTCAGAGTTTCTCTTAGGTGTGTGTGTCTCAGCCGCCCCGATGGATAGCATCTGGATACGTGTGGAGCATAGCTTCCGTAATCAATGGCAGGGACCTGGCTCACGCCGCAGACAGCACCTGGTGGCGGTGTGGTTGCAACTGCTGAGCACGGATGGACACCTGGGGTTGCAGCAGCCTCGTCATCTGGCCATTTCACAGGCCTGGATGCTGCCGCGAGATGGGCTAGGAGTTGGCCCATGATCAGGCAGAACCAGAAGCTGCAGGCCCTTTTAGAGGGGCAGAGATCAGCACGGTTACTATGGGGACCTTGAAAGAAAGGCAGGTGGCGGGACCAGACTGCCCTGGACACCCCTGGCCTGTCTGGTGCATCTGCCCAGGTGTCTGTTGGTCCCAGGGCCTTTCAGATTTGGCCTGGCACCTCCTTGAAGATGGCTTTGACCTAAGGCCAGGCAGGGCAGGGCCTTTATGAGCCCAAACTAAACAGTGCCAAGGCCGGCGGAAGGCGTCTCCCAAAACCTAAGGGTTCTGCCCGCTAGATCCTGCGAGTTTTACACAGGAAAAGGGTGGGGAGATCATAATGCCCTCTGAGAGGTGAGGAAACATCTTCCAGGGCCTCCAGGGGACCGCATCCGGGAACCCAGAGCCTGGGGGAGCTCCCTGGCCCAGTAGCCTGGCCCCATGCGGGAGCCCGGAGCCCGGAGCCAGGGGGAGCTCCCCAGCCTCGCGGCCTGGCTGCATCCGGGGGGCCCGGAGCCCGGGGGAGCTCCCCGGCCCCGCGGCCTGGCCGCATCCGGGGGGCCCGGAGCCCGGGGGAGCTCCCTGGCCCAGCAGCCTGGCCTGTCTCCGCAGACCTGCAGCCCGTCACCTACTGCGAGCCTGCCTTCTGGTGCTCCATCTCCTACTACGAGCTCAACCAGCGTGTCGGGGAGACGTTCCACGCCTCCCAGCCGTCCATGACGGTGGATGGCTTCACCGACCCCTCCAACTCGGAGCGCTTCTGCCTGGGGCTGCTCTCCAACGTCAACCGGAACGCGGCCGTGGAGCTGACACGGAGGCATATTGGTAAGGGGCGGCCGCCTTACGCCAGCCCACCCCAGCCCCCGCGGGAACCCACTGCCGCCACTGTGCCGCGCCCCCTCACCTGCCCCTCAGGCTCCGTCACCTTGTTTAGGGCAAGACAGGTAGAATCTAGGTTGCAGCTGTGCCATTCTCTTAATGAAAATACCCTTAAAGTACGGAGCGCAGACAGGTAGATAGTCTGTCTTGGAGGAGTGATCTTTCATTTGTTCATTTCATATATAATTGTCCTAGGAACTTAGAAAAGGTGAAAAGACGATAGGTATTGCCCACTCCAGGATTCTTGGGCTTCCCTTGTGGCTCAGCTGGTAAAGAATCCGCCTGCAATGCGGGAAGCCTGGGTTCAATCCCTGGGTTGGGAAGATCACCTAGAGAAGGGAAAGGCTACTCACCCCAGTATTCTGGCCTAGAGAATTCCATGGGCTGTATAGTCCACGGGGTCGCAGAGAGTCGGACCTGACTGAGCAACTTTCACTTTCTTTCATTTTCATTGCCTGCGGCTGGGACCGCACCGCTGCTAACACTGTCTTCTGAGCCCCAGCCCGTGGTGGAAGATCACTTAGTATAGGGAAGGTGAAGCCTTGATGTGTGTCCCTCGGTTTGTTAATAAAATTATCATGCTGAGGATGTTCACAACTTTGTGATCCAGGGTCACCTAGAAGGGCTGTAGAGATGGTGTAGAGAAGGTGGGTATTCTTAGACATTGTTCAGTGCGTCCACAGTGGCCGGGGGGCTCTAGAGCAAACTCCAGAGCTGAGCAGGGCAGCAGAGGCCCGGGCCCACGTGAACCAGAGCACCTCTGCCCTTGCTTGTATCGTGGGCCTTCACAGAAGATCTCGTGTGGAGAGAGGGTTTTCCCATTAAAGGTTGGAAAGCCATGGGCCTGCACCAGGGGGGACCATTTTCCAGGGAATAACCTGATGCCCAGGGAGGGGCAGAGGGCACACAGCAAGTGTGTGGCACAGAGGGTGACATAGAGACCCCCACCCCAGCCTGTACCCTTCCCAGACAGCCTCCCACTTGTTTTAAAAAGACCCGCAGTGCTACACACAGAGGTTTGTTCACTTCATACTTCTCTATATCTAAAAATAGGGTTTGAAAAGTTACCCAAACATTTTTGTTCTTTGGATCTTGTCTTCCCACCTCCACCCCTGCCTCCTGCTCTTGACTGATGTAATACTGGGGCCCCCCCGGGTCTGCCAGCACCCTGGGGTCTTCGAGATGCCAAGTCCTGTAGCACTGAGCCAGGCAGAGCAGGGGAGTGAGGGCAGTGGACAGCTGTGGGACGAGGTGGCAGGCCTGTGGCCGATCACCTGCTTTCCGTCCCGCTCCACGTCAAGTGAAATCTGGCTCCAATTCCCAGCCCTCAGGGCCTCTCCCCTCCCCTGGAGTGGGAACAGAGGCCTTCCAGGCAGAAGAGTACATCCCCTGGCCGAGGATTGCTGAGGATTGTTGGAGGGTTTATGTAACCGCTTGAATTGCAGGGCCAGTTTAAAAATAATTTCTGTCCATCTGGAGTGGATTTAAGAGATGAAGGAAAACGAAATGATGTAGACCTATGGACTGGTTTAGAAAAACGCATCGAGAGGAGAAAGGTACAGGGGGTGGCCTTAATTAAGCCATGCCTGCAGTGAAGGGCACCTGGGGTGTCCGCTGCCTGAGGCGCTCTGCAGGCTGACTACATGAGTTTCCAACTGCATGAATGTTGGAAGGGGAAGGGACCTAATGGTAGCAGCAACAGCTACTGCTCACCAGGCACCCGAGGTAGGTATTATCTCCATCTTGCAGATGAAGAGACTGAGGCTGAGTAACTTGGCTGGGGCCTGTGGCAGATCCCTGGTGGAGGCTACCATTAAGACTTACCCTGTGCTCTCTCCTCTCATTGTCTGCCTCCCTAGTGTAGCAGCCCGGCATCACCCAGCACCTCCTGGTGGGAGTAGGCCTGGTCTCGGGTCCCGTTTGCCTGGTGATGCTGCTAGAGAGCCAGTCACCGGGAACATCGACTGCAGCTCTGCCTCCTGTGGTCGCTGCAGCGGGTGCCAGGACCGCTGCGTGGGGGCCAGAGAGCTGGTCCAGGCTAACCTGAATCTCTCTAGGGCGGGGCGTGCGGCTGTACTACATCGGAGGGGAGGTCTTCGCAGAATGCCTCAGTGACAGCGCCATCTTTGTGCAGTCTCCCAACTGTAACCAGCGCTATGGCTGGCACCCAGCCACCGTCTGCAAGATTCCACCAGGTACCACCATCTACACATCCACCCCTTCCCTGTGGGCCTCTCCTCTGCGGCGCATGCCTGGGATGCCGGAAAGCTTTCTTCTTCCTTTTCTCCTCATTGGTGTTTGCACTGACAATCTGGAGATGCTTCACTTGGGTTTTCTCTGTGCCTTGCTGTCTTACTGTGACCTCCTGGAACCTCCGCAGAACAGATAAAGCATCTGACAGGTCTGCCTTTGATCTGTGGGTACCTGTTTCCTGCCTGTGTGCACAGATGCTGAGGTAGTATGCTTCTTTGCTTCCTTCTTCCCTTCCTCCTTCCTTCCTACAGCCATGCTGGAAGCTGCAGGGGGATGGGAGGGTACAGGAAGCTCTCCTGCTGCCCTCTCAGAGTATACCCATCAGCTGAGTGTACAAGGCAAAGACCCAAATGTGCTTAAACAAGGGAGGGTGGTGCTAAGCACAAAGCAAGCAGCACAGGTCACATGCTGTTGGACCCAAGGGGAGAAGCATTTAACTGTTAGGATGGTTCAGAGGCGGCTTCATGGAGGATAACACATTTGAGCTTGCAAGGAGCCATGGGCCTGCACCAGTGTGGAAGGGGTAGGCACAGGGTGATGGACGCAGGGACTGAGGGCATTCCAGGCAGAGGGGATGATATGGGCAAAGGCCTAGGGGTGAAGGAGGGCAAGGCATGTGTGGGCTGCACTCGGGCTGTGCTGGAGGCTGTTTAAGACAGTTGGGGATGTGTTTAGAAAATAGGATGGCACCGGGCCATGGAAGGACACGAGATCACATTTACTCAAGGGGACTGTTGAAGGTTTTCTGAGTAGGACTATGTACTCCAGGGGGTGGAGGACTCACCTGGCTCATCTCAGAGGGTGGTCTGGACAGGGCCAGCTCTGGGTAGAAGACCAGGCAAGAGGCTGATCTTACCTAGAACCTTGCGTAGAAAGCTGGGGCAGAAAGCCCCCGAGGCCCCCTCCTCCCGGGACACGCAGCCGCAGGGCGTGGACTGCGCCTGGCAGGTGGAATGTGTGGCTCAGGCCACTGCCTGTGGCACGAGTGTGGCATGTCTTCCTGCCTGCCAAGAGGCAGATGGTGGTGGTGCGGCGGGTCATGGGCAAGGCCAGATGAAGACTGCAGTTTGACGCTAGTGGTGCTGTTCCCAGAAGGTCGTGCGGTTGCGTTTACAGAGCACGTGTCTGTCTCGGGGCTCACTTGGTCCTCTCCAGTTACTCTAGCTTTCCAGGCAAGGAGGCATGTTGAAATAAGCTCAGAGAGGTTAAGTCATCTGCACAGGACACACGGCTAGTAAGTGGCCGAGCCAGGATGAGCCCAGGGCTGTGTGCTCCTGTGCTGCTCGCTGGGCAGGGGCTGGAGCCCACTGTGGGCCCTGCTCCGCCCCCTGCCCCCTCAGAGAAGACAGGGAGAGGAAGGCCAGCTGCACTTTTGGCTTTGCGCCCACCCCTTGGCCCTCCCAGCCTCTCTGGTTCGGGCAGAGCTGGCTGTGGTGCTGGCTGTTAGTTCTTGGAATGTCGGAGCTGGGGGCTCCTGAGGCCAGCCTCTCCTTTCATAAGGGAGATATGGGCTTAGACGAGAAAGGGACCAGCCCAGAGTCACACAGCCAGCCGAGGGGCCCAGTCAGTGCTGGCCCGCTAGTGAGGGGGCCTCAGCTCACCTCTGGGGCTTCTCCGGCGTGTGCTTTTGTCTTCTATTTTTCTGGTTGACACGTCCCTGGCACTTGGGCTGTAGGCCTTCAAACAGGAGATTTATTGTACGCGTCACATGTGCCTGTCTCTGGTTGTACTGCTGGGAGAGTTAGGCACACACCTTCACTTTCCTGTGAATGTCACCCTAACCCAGCCTTGTGCCCAGATCTCTCGCTACCCCCGGTCCCAGCGGAGGTGGGCTCATTGGAGAACCCTGGGTGGAAGGTGCCCAGGACCCTCTGCTGAACTTTCTGTTGGCACAGCAGGCTGGGCAGCCTCTCAGCTGCCCTGTCTGGTGCCCCCTCCATCAAAGGGCACGGGCTTCTGTTCCCCAGAAGCCCCACACTGACCATGCCCCACACTGAGGGCACCTTCAGGTCACAGCCCTGTCTCTGTCCCTTGGAGTCCTGCCTGGCCCCTTCACCCAGGGCAGAGCCCCCCACCTGACTGTCTCCCTCAGCCTTCCCCCCACTCTGGGAACTAGAACTTATGGACCAGGGTTGAGCACCCCCTCCAGCTGTGTCGGCTGCACCTCCCTATTGAAGCGGGGGTGGCTTCAGGGTGGAGACCATGTGGGCTGCCCCCAGCAGGCAGCTGAGCGTGGAGCCTGGTCTGGGTGGTGACCGGGGGGGTGGCTTTAACCAGGAGGGGAACTCAGGCCATGCATGGTCTTCATCCCTGTGAGCTCTGCATCTGTCCCGTTGGCAGGATGCAACCTGAAGATCTTCAACAACCAGGAGTTTGCCGCCCTCTTGGCTCAGTCCGTCAACCAGGGCTTCGAGGCTGTGTACCAGCTGACCCGCATGTGCACCATTCGCATGAGCTTCGTCAAAGGCTGGGGAGCCGAGTACAGGTGGGTGCTGGGCTAGGGCTGCAGGGGCCGCAGGTGGCTCAGAACAGCCGAACAGGGGCTCCTCCGAGATGAGCTAGGCTGGCCCTCTCCCCGAAGAGCAGAGGGACCGGGGATCAGAGACCGGGGCTGAGTCCCATTAGACGAGGAAGAGCTAAGCAGTGCTTGCCCAGCGTTTCAGCTTCTCAGGCACTGGAAGCATCTCATCCTCACAACCCTGGGTGGGGATGTTGGTATCATCACCGTTGTGCAGATGAGGGAATGACGGGAACGAAGGCCCAGGGAGGGAAACCGACTTGCCTGTCGCATCATTGGTGGAAACGCTGAGCCTCCAACGGTGGCGTCCTCCTCGTTTCTTTTGGGCAGATGGTTTCAGGATGACCCTCTCCAAGGAGTTAAGTCTCCCTCTCGGGTTCCTTCTCTCCCCTGTGGCTCCTTCTGTGACCTGGTAATCCTAAGGATCTAGGATTTTAAAACCGAGAAAGCAGGGAAGAGAGGAGGAGATGCCAGCAGTCAAAGGAACCATGTTTACTTGCTCAGAAATGATCTTCTTTCAGAATTTCATGCACTGGTTTAAATGCAGCACTGGTCAGGGGTGTCCTTGGTCTGCCCTGTCGAAGCTCTCAGACCGCTCGGGTGTGGGCCTAGAGCTGCCCATTCCTTTTCTTTCCACACCTGCACAGGAGCTGCCTCGGGAGGCACGTCTGTGCGCCCAGCCCCAACTCCACGGCAGAGGCAGGGGCACCCACACGTCAGCCCGAGCCAGCACCTCGCAAGTTATTCCCCCTTCTCTTCATTTTTCCAGATGTTTGGAATCCATTTTGTTTTGCAGTCATTCTGCACCCGGGCCAAACCCATTTCAGTATTGGCTCTGGGCCACCATTTATAATGAAATCCAGATGAGCGTGACTTATGGAAAGTCAGATTCTCATTAGAGGATTTCGGTCCGTAAAATCCTCGTCTGTCATTTACCGTATTTCAGCTGCTGTTCTCCGTGTCTGCCCCACAGTGCTGGGGAACAGAGCCCTTGACCAATTGGGCAGTCCGAGTGGTCAGCCTTCAGGCTGATAACAGCCTGAGATTAGCCCAGGCCCATGGGCCCAGCCCGAGGGACATTTTAGCTCACCTCTTAGCCTTGGCTGGAATTATTTAGGCAACAAGAAAGTTTAGAAAACTAGTTTTGTTTTTTGTTGAGGAAGGGAAATATTTAAAGATGGACCCAGTGGGAGGTCTGTGTGTCTCTCCCAACACTCAGACTGCCATCTTGAGGGTCGCACGCAGGCACCCGGGTCAAGCAGACGCCCTGGGGCCGAGCCTGCAAGCCCATTTCTAACCTTCCGCTCAGACAATGCGCAGGCCAGGCGAGGAGGGTGGTGCCCTGGGGTTGGCGGCTCTCAACCTGGCACGGCACACGGCCCTCCAGCTTCAAGTGCTTGGGGGAGAGGCCCTTAGTTGGCCAGAGCCTTTCCCTGGGGCCACTGTGTCACCGCGCAGGACATGCTGCCAGCACAGCCAGGCCTGTGCAGCCCACCACGTCACTGCCGCCTGGCAGCACTGTGGAGCAGCCTGACCGGCGGCACGGCCCCTTCCCAGAACAGTCTCGCCCTCCTCTGCCTCCTGGGCCAAGGAGAGGAAGGTTTCATCCCTTCCTGTGAGGTGGCCGAGAGCCGGGCTCGGGGCCCGGGCCTCTCACCTCCAGCTGGCACCCGCGCCTCCGGCCTCAGCAGATAGCCTTTTGCTCAGCAGAGGCCTTTGGGAGCTCGCCTGCGAGCTGCGTCATCAACCAGCCTGAATTTAGACAGAGGGCTTTGGGGAAAAGAAACGTGTGGTGTGCCTTAGTTTTTTCCAGTAATTGTTCCATGGCTCGCTCTGCTAGTAAGATTTTCCAAAATAAGGCCGTAGATGGGAATTATATCAGCACAGTGGGGACCGACGGCATGCGGACTCTGTCGGCGCTTTGTAAAAAAACACCCCTCAACCAGACAGACGCCCGTCACTGTGGCCTGCCAGGGCTGGAGGCAGGGGAGCTGTGGGTGCCTACTTAGGACAGGAGGCTGGGAAGACCTTTGCTCTGGCTGGAGGTTCTCCTTCAGGGGCCCGTCACGGCAACCGGTGGGCCTCTGGGGCACCCTGGTATTTGCCTTACATGTTTCTCTTTAGGGGGGCCACCTCCTTTCCCTTCCTGCTTGGAGGAGTTTGGCAGGCAGTTTCAGCAAGTTGGTGGCACCTTCTCCAGGACAGGGTCTGGCAGGGCAGGCTCCCTCTCTGGCTCTGGGAAGAAGGCTGAAACCAGGTCAGAAGCCACTCCGATGCATCTGTGTGCTACTGGATCTTCTTAATGGCCCCCACCCACCCTTTTCTCAAATGTCTTGCAGGAGACAAACTGTGACCAGCACCCCCTGCTGGATTGAGCTGCACCTGAATGGACCTTTGCAGTGGCTTGACAAGGTCCTCACCCAGATGGGCTCCCCTAGCATCCGCTGCTCCAGCGTGTCTTAGGGACACTGCGAGTGAAGGGGGAGGGTAGGGAGGGTGGATCTGGGGAAAGAGGGCCACGTAGGAGGTGGAGAAATCAGAACTCAACTCACTGGTGTCAAAGAAGAAATTTTTCTCCCTCAACTAAAGTGGCATCAGCCAGTTTTCCAAAACTCGAAAGCAAACCCAGACGTGGATTTCTATGAACAGCTGTCTGCTGAACACGTTGGCCCTTCGGCCCCACTATGAAGGGCAAGAAATGGCTTCTGCTCTGGTGGCGTGAGCAAACAGGTGGTGTTTCACCACCTGCCCCTCCCCTGGTCCCCTTCTTTGACAGCAAATTAAGACGTCACCGCCCAACAGGAATTGGCCCCCTGGTTAGGACTGGAGTGTGGACTTCGCCTTGGGTGCTCTGGGCAGGGAGAAGCCTGCAGGGCTCTGAGCATACCACGGGCCCAGCCCTCCCCTTCCACCGAATATTCCCAAACCCCAGCAGGAGCAGACCATGCACCTGGGCGCTGAATTGACTTGCGGCGGGGAAGGGGCTCGTCTGTCTCCACCTCTCTGAGCCTACTGATACTGTCCACAATCGAGCACGTAGGGACCGGTGGCAAGAGGTGGTAAGACACCTCTTCTTTAAAAATGATCTTAAATTTACCCTCATTTTCAGCAGTTGGCAGGATCTGTTGAGGCTCAGCACATATGCGGCATACAGTTTGTATCATCCTGTTAATCTCAAAAGAGGTCCGAATCACAGAAGTCTTCCCAGGAGGTAGCTATCCATGAGGTGTGCGAGGGTGTCCGGTCACCTCTAAGAGCTCGCTCCGCTTTCTCATGCATTTGGTTATATTGGTTTAGTCAGTTGCGTTAATTAAATGAACTGTATCATATGCTCTTTTAAACATTTGATTAAAAAGAAAAAAAACACCCCGGTTGACACACTGACTGGGAAACCAGAGTGGGACCCAGCAGCTTCTCTCCCAAAGTGAAGCTTTTTCTAGGTTTTGTTAAGAAGACACCTGCCAGTACTTTGGGAAGCTGAAACTGACAGAAGCAAATTCATCAAGAGGGAAAGATCTCAGGCTGACAAAGACAAATAAAAGGGCTATTTTTAAAAAATTATTTTTACACCTTTGCAAACTGCAGCATTGGTGCAAAGAGGTCTGTCATCTTTCCCCTGAGGTATGAGATTATCTAGCTCATGGCAGAGGACCGTCAGTGACAACTCTTAGCAGTTAGAATGTGTAGTAAGTATTGCTCCTGGTGGCAATTAGTGAGGAAACTACTATAGATTATTTCAACTGGAAAAAAAAAAGAGCCCCCTTATACTGACCTTTTGCAGAATACAGCAGATGGAATTGTCACTTGCAATTGGTACTTTATTCTTTGCTGCTGTTTTTTGTATGAAATGACTTATCCCATATTTTTTGCATGGTTTTCTACCAGGAAAAATAAAGGGATTTCCTATGGAAGTCTTGTATTATTCCAGGTGAAGGGAAGAAAGGTGTACTGTTGGCAGGTATAAACCTCAAATGTGATGACATTTGTGATGCTGTGTGGAGATGCTGGGTGCTTCCTGGTGCCTTGCTCGCAGGACCCTAGGCCTCAGAAGCTCCAGCCCCGAAGTCCAGGTAGGAGGGCTGCTCACCACGCCTCCAGAGGACACAGGAGCAGACAGGAGTGCCTTGCCAGACCTGGACTACACACAGAGCTGCAGTGTCCAGAGACACCACATAGCCCCTCACTCCACCTGAGGCCAGATGCTATGGGTCTGAAGTTTCTGCCTGATGTGAAATGATCGTGGACTGCTTCTTAGAGATACAAGAAATCGTCTGAACCTCCTGGATGTGTGTTTCTGCTCCCAGTCAGGTCTGAGACCGGTGGTATGACTTCTCACTTCAGTTCAGCCTTGGCTGGAGCAGTGTCCCCACTAAAAGCCACAGGGAGCAGTCTCCAGGGGCCCATGATCTCCTCTGAGCACTTCCTATAGCACACAGCTGTCCTCCAGGTACTTGGGAGCTGGCTTCAGGTACAGCCCAATTTGGGTGATCCGGTTGGTCATGTCTGGCTGCATCTGGATGGCGTCTTAGAACCCACAATGCTGAAAGCTAAAGCATCCTTCTAGGAGGCATGGAGTTTTGTGTGTGTTTTTTTTTTCCCCAAAAGCTACTTACTTGGCCTTTTTTCTTTATAACTAGACTGCTGAAGGAGGATGGGTGAGGAAGAAGTGGGGGAAGACCACGTTCAGCACCCTTCAAAAGAAAATTTGTACCTAGAGCTTAGGATCTGGTTTCATTCCCATCATAGAGGCTGCGTAAGTGGCTTTGAGGCATGTGTAACATTAGTGTCCTACAAGTCATAAAAAAGTAGTTTTAAAACCCTATTGCATAAAGGCATTTATACATGGAAAGGCAGGACAGGTGAAGGGGCGGCAGGAGGCAGTTCTCGGGGGTGACGGCGGCTGCTGGAAAGTGCCTTTGGTGTCATTGTCCGGGCCCCCCGCCAGGCCACCTTCACCTTGCGGCTTGTGGCAGTGCTGACCCGGGTATAGCTACAGCGCGGGGGCCCTAGGTCCTGGCCTTGGCAGCTCCCCCGGGAGCCAGCTTCTGTTCCCTTTCCTCCGCCTACACCCTCCCCACTCCTAACTTTATTTAGTACTGGGAGCCTTCCAGCGCAAGCAGGTAGCCGCCCTGGCAGTTCGGGTTACAGGCCTGTGCTGGCACGTCATCTCCGCTGGCCACCTTCCTGGCAGGCTGCAGATCTGACATTTTGAGACAAACCCAGAGTCGGGAGCGGGGACTTTGACTCTCGGGAGGAACAGACAGGAGGGCAAGGCTGCTGGCAGACTTTTCCATTGTCCTTATGTTGTCTGTGAGGTTTTTGTTTTTTTTAATCGTCCGTGGTGATTATTTTTTTAAATCATTGTTAACGTATTGGAATGAGCTGTAGCACATATCTTGTGCTTCAGTTTGTTTTTCTCCATCTCCCTCTGGCTTCCTGGAGTTTGGACATATTCCAGGGCTAAATGCTTTTACTCAAACCGCAGAAAAAAGTTTCCTTGAAGTCATGTGTGCATGTCATGCATTTGGGGAGAAGGCAGAGATCTGATTTCACTTGCAGCCCCAAGCTGCCATTTCTGAGGCTCTGAGGACCTCTGCGGGGCCAGAGCTCCCATAGGCCACTCTCGGCAGTCTGTAAAAGGAGGGAGGGACTGGAACTGGCATGCGGCTCCTGGGACTGTTTATTAAAGGGGTTACCAGTGGCGAGAGGGCGCATGTTTGGTTCTGAGCCCTGTATCTCACTGTGACTTCAAGTGGCAGGGTTGGGAGTTTTCTCCCTAATCTACATCTTTGCTAGAAGAAAACCTCAATATAGTCAAGTGGTGTCACTCTGGTGTGGTATAGGTGTTCCCTTCCAGAACCTTCCTTCAAGTAACAGTCTTTGAGGAGTATCAGCCACTTCTCAAGTGGGTAGGAAAGCAGAAAAATGTATGGATCAAAACTGAAGAGGCATCTCTGATGGGAGAGTGGGGAGATGACTTGCTATACAAGCAACCTTTCAGAAACACGGCTATCACAAAGAAAAACTCATGTATTGTGTAAACTGGATTGAGAAATTCTCTCAAGTGATCCTGTAATTTTTTTTTTTATGCTGAAGTAATGTACACTCGAGCATTCTGGTGTTTTTATATTTATGTAATAATTTCTTAAAACCAAGACATAACTATTTAATTTTGGAAGAAAGTTGGAAACAGCTCTCCTCCCGAGGACAGTGGCTTGGGAAGAGACGGGGTGCAGTGGCTCTGGGCCACCAACCCAGGCTGGCTCCCTGTGTGGCAGCATCTGAACACAGGCAGCCAGCTCAGGCAAACGCAGGCCCGTCCACAGGGGCCTCTGAACCAAGCCCCTCTCCCTTCCCAGGGGCGAGAGCTGTACAGAGGGCTGGAGCCACCTGCCCCCAAGAAGCCTTCCTTCACCTTCAGTGCTGCTGTTGCGACTAGGCTGTCCTGGGCGGGACTCCTGCTTGGGTGGGGAAGAGAACGGAGGATGCTGATTACCTTCCCTTCTCAGCCAGCCTGACCTTTTAATACCTTTGTAAAAAGCATGTATGTATTTATAGTGTTTTAGATTTTTCTAACTTTTGTATCTTAAGAGCTGAGCACCTGTTTAAGCATTGTGTCGCACAGAGTTGGACATGACAAAGCAACTTAGCAGCAGCAGCAGCAGCAGGAAATTATCTACATTTTATTGGACATTTTAAAACTACTTATAAATAGGGCATTCCAAATTGATGTCTTTATTTACTCTCTCTTGCTACTCAAAGATACAAAAGGCTTCTTCTGAGCTAAAATGAGCAGGAGCAATCCAGAACTGGGTCTGTTCAGCAGCAGCCAGCACAATTTATCAGCTCAAACATTTGAGGCTTCCCCTATTCATCCACCCGAACTCCTTTACCAAGTTGTTCAGGTCAAAAGAGGTTACTAAATTATGACAATCACAACATGCAATTGTAGCTTGACTGATATACTCACAATCAATTTATGCTGAAAGCATATGGTATTAACATCATACAAGAACATTGGAGAAACAGGGAAGCCTTCTGCAAAGGGTTAGAATGAGGAAGTTGGAAATCAAAAGGGATCTTGAGTTTTCCAAGTGGCAGAAGCCATGGTTCCAGCATGGGTAGAGACAGAAGGTTCAGCCTGGTCCTAGATTCAGAGGCCATGAGGCAAGAGTCAGGGAAAAGCATAACCAGACGAGCCCTAATGTTAAAATAGAGGTTGAGAGAAGCCTAGGACCCAGAGGTATTAAGCACTGGCAGGAAGAGGTAAAAGTCTTGCAGGTGAATTATTTACAGTCTGGCTAATATTGCAGGTGACAGAACCAATCTATGTCTTAACTATATCAATGTCAGTATCACTGTGCTATCCTATCCTAGTTTTCCAAGGAGGTTCTATTGGGGGAAAATGGGTATATTAGATCTTGCTACACTACTTCTTACCACTGCATATAAATCTACAAAGATCTCAAAACAGAGTTTAATGTTAGAAAAACTAAAAAAGAAAGAAAATTAAACTCTAACACGTGGCCAAAAGTTCCATGTTCTCTGAATTATCACCAGGTTAGCCAGAGCTCACAGAAAGCTTACCCCCCAGTCATTGAAGGAAATAGATTAAGACCTATAAATGTGAGATGCTATTTCTCCCCTACAGCAAGATTTCCATGCATAGCATGCTGTTTTCAGAAAGAGCCTTGACAACACAATAAATATGGTAAAAATTGACACTGTCACATACACTGGGGACTTTGAAGCCATTTCTCTGGCCACTGGGGACCGCTGGGACTTCCCCAGGTTCAAGGCCACTCCCACGGCTTTCCACATCACTCTCTTCTCCCTCAGTCAAAGCACTGCTACTTTCTGCCACAGAGGAGTATGACTCAGGTGACTTTGGCCATGGAAGCTTGCGTGGCTCTGATTCCTCGGCTGTCACTTGGCCACTAAATATGGACTCGTCAGCCTCACTGGGATTTGAAGGTGGAACTGCAGCACAAGTTTGGTCAGCCTCAGCTTTGATTTTCTCTGTTACAGATGTGTTTAGGCAGATGTTTCCTAAGGAGTAAAACAAGAGCCTGTTAATAAATGTTACAATATATTATTGCTAAGGATTGTTAAACTGTTCTCAACTAAACGTCTATCATCAAACATCCCCTCTAAATTTCCACTGAAGACCCAAGTGGAAAAGGTCACCAAAGCGCTATGCAGCCTTTGTAGTTGCTAAGGCAGCAAAATAATATAGTTACTGACAAAATGAGGGATTAAAAAGAGGTTACACTGCAAACCAGTGTCCAAAGCCATGGCAGTAACAATACTTACATAAGCAATAGCAATTTGAGATCTTTCTAAAAAATAAGAATTTGGTTCCAATATATGCTACTGATGAAACATTCCAACTCAAGAAGATGTAAAGCTGTACAAATCCATGTAAAACACATGTAAAACTGTGCAGGTCCAATAAAAATGATTTCTTAAACTAATCCTGCACAGTACAAGCACAGCACAGAAATGAAAGGAATATCACACATAGTTTACTTCTGTAGCTTGCTCCTTCTCTTATGCATACACAAATGTGCATCATTTTATTCACCTATCGCACATTAGCTCAAACACTGCACCATGCCAAATCTTCTATTAAATGCTCTGTCAGGTCTTAAACGGAGAAGGTGATGGCACCCCACTCCAGTACTCTTGCCTGGAAAATTCCATGGACTGAGGAGCCTGGTGGGCTGCACTCCATGGGGTCATGAAGAGTCAGACACAACTGAGCGACTTCCCCTTCACTTTTCACTTTCATGGTTTGGAGAAGGAAATGGCAACCCACTCCAGTGTTCTTGCCTAGAGAATCCCAGGGATGGGGGAGCCTGGTGGGCTGCCGTCTATGGGGTCACACAGAGTCGGACACGACTGAAGTGACTTAGCAGCAGCAGCAGCAGGTCTTAAAACCCAGAAGTCAAAATGCAAGAAACTAGGTAGCAAAGCTGTGTACGCTTGGCTTAAACCACTCAGTAGTTTGTAAAGTAATTAATTTAACCCAGGGTACTTAAAGAACAAAACCATGGTGAGGGACAACAAAAAAATGTCTGTATACGTTACATAACTAGGGATTTCTTGGTGGCACAGAAGTAAAGAATCTGCCTGCCAGTGCAGAAGATGAAGGTTCAACCACTGGGCTGGAAAAATTCCCTAGAGAAGGAAATGGCAACCTATTCTAGTATCCTTGCCTGAGAAATCCCTGGACAGAGGAGCCTGTGGGCTACAGTTTACAGGACTGCAAAAGAGTCGGATGGAACTTAGCGAATGAGCATGTGTATAGTGCATAACTGGTCTCTGCACTTGCCAACCTTCTTTACTTTCTATCTTCCACACATTGATTACAAATCAGTCCAGCTATCACCTACTCCCAGAAACCTTGCCAGTTCAGCCTCTTGTCTATTTTGGGTCTTTCCTTGGTATGCCATCTCTTAGTGGTACTTGGCACACTAGATAGGAATTACATATTTATTTGTCTAGATAAAATACAAACTCACTGGGGAAATGTCCATGATTTAAACTCTATTAACACAGACATTTCAAGTGCAAAAGGAAATAAGAATGGAGAAGAAGCCAAGGACTGATTAATTAGAACAATGATCAGGACTTTTACTCTAAGTGGAATAAGAACAAGAAAATGGCAGGGCCAAGACCTAAGCTGAGTCTTTTAAAAGAATCACTACAACTGCCAAATGGAGATCTGACTAGTAGGGGTGACTAGAGTGGACACTGGAAAAACAAGGAGGCACCTTCTACAACAGTCCAGACAAAGATAACACATCTTGAGTGAAGAGGAAGCAGGGGGATGTCTGGATTTGGGAGAGCCCCACAACCTAAAGATAGAATAGATGAGGGGAATCAGAGTGAGACAGGAATTACCAATAAGCTCCATTAGAAAAAAGGGCAAAATCTCCCACAAGTATTAAAGAGGCAAAGCATAAAAACAGTTTCAAAGAAATATGCTACAAAAAAGGGGAAAAGCAAATCAGTTGAGATTTACAGATGATGGCTTTGGCACAGAGAAACAGCCAGGGGGCTATATATGCCATTTCACAGGACTGAATGATTCTTGATGTTACTTTGTAAAATCTTAATCTTTATTTTCTTCTTAAAATTAATTTGAAAGCTAAGAATCTGCAAAGAATTACCTGTAATTGGTTTTCTCTATTCCATGAGAATTCAAGAGAAGATTTCCAAAGATGTATTATATATTGTAAACTGAGTTGCATCAAAAAAAAATTTTTTTTTTCCATTTTAGAATCTTCTTTTTTATTAAATGAAACAGGCACTGCTGGCTATTTGTCTTAAAATTTCATTACCCAGAACAGTGGTACTTCTGGCTTTTCTAACACTCCCTTGGCCTTCTAGTTTAGTTACCTCATAGCTTTAGATAGCTTACTGGTTAAGCTCTGTGGAAAAGTAAGATATCTGTCCTAGAAAACACAGGCTTAAGGAATATGAGCAACTACCTACTATTAATACGTGAAACATAATCAGCTAGTTTCTCACCCGAGAATCTGATATTATCTGACAAATTATGATCCAGCTGCATCCTGCTAACAGATGCCTCTTTCTCTGAAGGTGCTTCCGTTTTTACTAGATTCACTGCTTCTTCTGGCTTTCCATCATCCTTGAGATCACCTGGATCCGGGTCAGGAGTGGGTCCCTCTGCCCCACCAACTATAGCTGACAGTTTCTCATCCTCCTCATTCTTAGGCCTCTTAGAGTGAGAACTAGTACACTGGAAGCTATTAACAAGAAAAGCTGTAGTCAGAACACAATGTGGGCAAAGGACAGCAAAAAATATATACATAAGCATTATTTTCACTTATTAAAAAAAAAAAAACAGAAAAAACTGGTTTTAATCGTAATATACAAAGATAATCGTCATGATTAATAGATCAAATTTGAAATTGAAATTTAACAGTTTTAATAACAATTTACTAAAATTTAAAACTAAAACAACGCGAAATAATTGATTATTAAAACATTATTGGGAAAAAGTCACTGTTGAAACTTTATATGGAGAAGGAAATGGCAACCCACTCCAGTATTCCTGCCTAGAGAATCCCATGGACAGAGAGCCTGGTGGGCTACATACAGTCCATGGGGTCTCAAAGAGTCGGACAAGACTGAGCAACTAAACAACAACAGAACTTTATAACAATATTAAAAGAAAGCTTAACATAAAAACTAAAGTGAAAAATCATGACACAGGGATAAAATCAAACATTATTTAGATAATAAAGAAAAAGGAAACAAGGTGACTCCATAAAGCTGTTGTTAAAATTTTAGTAGATTATTTACATTCCAAGGTGACTTGGTGACTGTATTTGCCTGAGTTTCATATAATTCTGAAATATGCATGAAAATCATTAAGATTAAATGTCAAATTATCATTAGCTGAAGAAATTAAGAGAGGAAGAAGGCTAACCACATGTATTTAACATCTTATATCAATGTACTATTTATTTTCAGAGTTGACACCATTTTTATATTATTCCACTTCTAGTATTTTTCAGCAAGTCACTTCATAGCTTTATTGTAGATGCCTTTTGTATATGACACAACATTTCTAACACTTTCATTTGAGAATAGCTATAACTCAAACTAAATCAACATATATTTCAGAGTATGTATACACACACACACACACACACA
>SJYX01009960.1:0-14736 GCA_006410675.1 Oreotragus oreotragus | reverse complement strand
GGTCCTCAAGACACCTCATCTGAGGTGCTTGAAATCCTGCTCCATGGCTTGAGACTAATTTACATTTCCACCGAGCTATAGAAAACCCAGAAGCATTCTTCCACATCTTACATGCCGCCAGCTCCAGGCTCAGAGGTTCTGGGTTTGGTTCACTTCGGTGCATTCACTGAGCCTTGATCACCTGCCTTGAAGTATGTGTTTTGCTTTGGAAGGTGGAAATGAGCCTCAGGCTGGACTCGCCTCAACTGATGGCACCCCCTCAGCCCCTGCCGCCCCGGAAACCTGACTGGGGAAGGGATGGTGAGGAGGTGGCCCGCACGGCCCTCAGCAAGCCTGGCCTGTGACCCCAGCCTGGAGG
This sequence comes from Oreotragus oreotragus, assembly GCA_006410675.1. NCBI lineage: Eukaryota > Metazoa > Chordata > Mammalia > Artiodactyla > Bovidae > Oreotragus > Oreotragus oreotragus. The sequence goes on along the minus strand of SJYX01009960.1, from coordinate 14,378 downwards.
GGATCCTGGCCCCCCTGGACTCAATCTCTGGCCTCTGGGTCTCCAGGCCTTTGCCTCTCTCTCTCTGTCTTACCCTCAGGTCTATGAGAGGCTTCTGGCGGGTGACGCCCTTGAACAGCATCCCCACGACGCACCCTGGCCCATTTGCTCTCTGCTCCTAACCCCCCTGTCCCCATATAAGCTGGTGACAGCAGAGGCCTCACCTGCCTGGGTCACCTCTGCTCCTTCAGTGTAGAGTGAGCACAGTGGCTGCCAGGGAGTAGGGTTCCTGACACATTTTATGAAGAAATGGCCGTTTAGCTGATTCTCTTTCGGTCTCTGCCTCTTTTGGATCCTCGTGTCCAAGCAGTTCCAAACCAGCCTTTTCCAGGCTGAGATCTGCTAGCATCAGTCCCGATAGTTTTGAAATGATTAGAGGTGGTACTCAGGGCAGCTGGTGGGGTGTGTGTGTAAAACAGCATTTCCCACATACAACCAGACCCCAAATAGACATATCACTTCCACCTCGCCCCTTCAGAGAACTATTCTGACATTCGCCAGCGCACATACACTCACACCAGGTCGGAGATGGAAGAAACCTTAAAAACCATCTGTTTCATGCATACTGAAATATTTATGGGTGAAATGACACATATCTGGAAAGTGCTTTAAAATACTCCAGGAAAAAAGACCGAGTGAGGAGAAGCAAGATAGAGCCAGGTAAGTAGTGGCATGAAGTTTCATTTACCATGCTCTCCTTTGTGGAAATGCTTCAAATTATCCATAATAAAAAGCTGGGGGTGGGGGGACAAATAATTTAAAAGAAGAACCGTCTACTCCAAACCCCTCATTTTCAGAATTACCTGAAGCCACTGCTTTTTTTTCACCTATGACAACCAGTCCTGCAAAAGCCCTTGTTGTTTATTTAATTTTGTTTCTTTTGTGTGAGGCTCCTGCTGCCAACCAGATTCTTGATCCTTGAGGGCAGGGCTATTTTGCTATTTTATATCCTCCTATGAAGCTTCCCTGATGACTCAGTTGGTAAAGAATCTGCCTGCAATGCAGGAGACCAGGGTTTCATCCCTAGGTTGGGAAGATGCCCTGGAGAAGGAAATGGCAGCCCATTCCAGTAATCTTGCCTGGAGAATCCCAGGGACTGAGGAGGCTGGTGAGCTACAGTCCATGCGGTTGCAAAGAGTCAGACACGACTAAGCAACTAAATTACCACCACCATGGAGCTTAGGGGCTGGAGCATATGGGGAAGCATCCAATAAATACTCTTTGGAGGGAGCTTCCTGGCCCTTGACTGTGGACCAAGACCTTCTTTCCCATCCCCATGTCCATGGCATTTCACTCCTTCTCCGCTCTCACCCATCCCAGCTACTCTCTGGGTTTTGCCAAGGTTATAGGTGATGCTCTGGCCAAGGGCGCCCCCATTTCCTAGCTGATCAGAACCTTCCTTAGGCACTGGCAGCCCTCTCTTCTTGTCATTATCTAATTCAGTTAAATCTGAATGGAGGAAGGCAGGTGGGCTTGGGGTGGCTACAGGGCTGGCAGGACCCATCTCCCAGGCTCCTCCCAAACTCCCACATGGCCACACACATTACACTGTAATGGAGCCCCTGTACTCTGGGCCTTCCTTTGTAACATTTCTGCCCTCTCTCCTTCAGTTAACCTCCAGAGCTGTGGGCTCCCTGTTGCTGCGGCGTGCTGGGAAGGGAACACGTCAGGTCAGTCAGGTCAGGCTCCACGTGGCCTCCACGACACTGTCAGCCCCCGCAGGAGACAAAACGGGTGCTCCAAGGGAAGGTGATGTAATGTAACTCGTTCCAATGTGTGGACGCTTAGCGTGTGCCAAGCACTGGTCCAAGTAATTTTCAAGTCTTTGTCTATTTAATTCTCCCAACAACCCCAGGAGACAGGGTCTATGGTTATCCCCATTTTGCAGATTAGGAAACTAAGGCTCAGAGAGGTTGAGAAATAATCCCCAAATCACACAGGTAATAATCAATAGAGCTAGTGATTGAGCCCAGGCCGTCCGCCTCCAGAGCGTGTACTCTTGACCACGACCTCTTAGCGAGGGGGAAAGGCTGGGCCCAGAAGTTCAGGCTCAGGTGTCCAGGCTTCTCAGCTACCTCCCTGTGCTCCTTCCCCAGCCTAGGCCTCTCCAGGGCCCTGTGCACAGCTGCTGGCAGGTAAGCTTGCTGCAGAGGAAGGTGTATCCAACTAAGGGCAGAGGGCTTCTTGGCTACAAAGCAGAACCAGTGGCATGAGGGAAGCGTGGCCTAAGCCGTCAGGCAGGGCTTATTGATGTGCTTTTTCTTCATCAAAGGGTCCCTTTAAAAATGACTCAATCGACTATTAATCTTGGTGAAACATCAACCTCAACAGGGAGAAAAACAGTTAGAAAATCTGCCAGAGGAGAAGGCTTGCGTTTCAGCCTCAGTCCCCTGGTGAGGTGACACCTGGGACACTGCAGGAGCGCGTCTTCCAGGGCTATGACCTGGGCACACACCCAGCACCAGCTCGGTTCCCCCTACCCCTTTCCAGCCCACCCTCACCGGCGAGCTGGTGGGACCCCACTGAGCCCCGTCACAGCCAGAGAACACACACCTGTGTGTGTTCATGAGCCTCTTGTGTGGATGGCATGAAAATCAAATTTAGTATTGCCAAGTGCAAAAAGAAAGTCCTGGAGGGGCATAAATCTCTCCCTTCTCACCCCCAGCCTGGTTTGGCAAAGACCCTAAACTTTAGGGAAGAAGCAGACTTGATTTGAGAGCAAGGTCAGAGTTAAGAGGGCAGGGAAGTGGAGGGCTCAGGCCTGCTGTTGGCTTGGTTTGGGGAAAGTGACTGGAGAAAATTCCCTTGTGCTGCAGAGAGGCAGCAACTGGCTTGTGGGGGAGGGAAAGTAATTACAGAATGTGTTTATGTTTTCATGAACTGAGAGATCCCGAACCAAGGTGTTCTAAAGAGGCTGCTGGGTGATTTCCTGGTGGCAGGAAGAGGACAAGGAGGGGAGGACAAGAAGAGAGAGGAATGGGAGTTAGCAAGTGCTGTGTAGGTCCTGTCAGGTCAGGCGGAGTCTGAGCCCTGGGCTGGCCTAGCTCCCAGGTCTTTCCATGAGCGGCAGTCTCAGGGATCATCTGCTTCAACGGGGGCTCCCAGCTGCTGGGACACTCACCTGCTCTCGGTACATTCCAGCTCCAGTGGGGAGCATCTGTGTCCCCTGGACCAGGGCCACTCGAGGCAGCACATCTGTCTCAACAGGGATTCCCGCTCCAGCAGAGGGCACCTGCTCAGCCCGGCTNCTCAGGGATCATCTGCTTCAACGGGGGCTCCCAGCTGCTGGGACACTCACCTGCTCTCGGTACATTCCAGCTCCAGTGGGGAGCATCTGTGTCCCCTGGACCAGGGCCACTCGAGGCAGCACATCTGTCTCAACAGGGATTCCCGCTCCAGCAGAGGGTACCTGCTCAGCCCGGCTCGCCCTTTCCATCTGAGGACTTTAAACCGTTTTTTATTGATGTATTTCTTGGCTGTGCTGGGCCTGTGTTGCTGTTCACAGGCTTCCTCTCGCTGTGGCGAGTGGGGTTACCCATTGCGGTGGCTTATTGCAGTGTGGGAACTCAGTAGTTGCAGTGCATGGGCTTAATCGCTTCAAGGCAAGTGGGATCTTCCCTGACCTGGTGTGTCCCCTGCACTGACAGACAGGCAGATTCTTAGCCTCTGGACCACCAGGGAAGTCCTGAGAGGTTTTCTTTTGACACTGAAGGCCTGCTTTGCAGATCCCTCTGCTTATGATACTCACTGCCCCGCTCTCCCGGTTTCCTCTGACTTCTTGCATGTGCCTTTCACGGACACTTCAAATAGCTTTCCTGCTCCTCTTCCCACTCCTAAGCATGGTAGGCTGGGAAAACTATGGGCTCTGGACTTGAGACAGTCTTGATTAAACCCTCGCATCCTCCACTTGGGGACCACTGATTTGGGCAAAGTTTCTAACCCTCATTTTCTCATCTATAAAATGGGAATATTCATATTACTCACCTCACTGAATCATTGTAAGAACAAATGAGATAAGGATATCTACTTGCAGTAATGGAAAGTTAATTGATTTCAATAAACCCTTCTGCTGAGGACAAATAAAAAGCTGGATGAAATGCAACAAACACTGTCTTAGGATCACCAAAGAGGTAACAATGTGATGAGGAATCACTGGGCCACAGTCTCTGATGAAGGGAGAGTTCAGACAGGTATAGTCCAGCCCACCCTTGCTTTTGAAAAATAAATTAATCTAGAAGCAACAGTGACACAAAGGAGCTCCAGTTTTTGCAGTCCCCACCCCATCCCCAATGTGGGAGGCATGAATAAATACTCTCTGCCTCTCTCAGAGGTGGGAACCTGAGGGGCTTCACTCTCAAGGTAAAAATGAATTGGAAGTAAACATTCTTTCTCATGGATGTGCAGCCGTGAATTTGGGCTGAAGGATTCAGAGGAAGGTGGTCCTGGCCTGGTAGCATTCCTGGGTCTCTGGCAGAAGCCTGAGATAACTCCTGCAAGTCTGCCTTTCATGGGAGCAACAGGGAGAGAGACGCCTTGAATAAACCCACCCTTATCTGGGCCACCTCAGACTCCTGGCCTCAAGGATATAAGCACACCAGGGCCAGAGGCCTGTCTCCCCCTCCACAGGCTGTGATATAAGGAAGCAGGACTGGAAAGGCCCTGGGAGAGGAGGAGAAGACAGAGCTTTGGGGACTTGGCTGTGTTGGGTCTGAGGGAAGTTGGTGCAGGAGCCACGCGGGGGCCTGATGTGGGAGGCCTGGGAGTGCCTTGGGTAGGGGCTGAGGAGAAATGTGCTTTGATTAGTAAAGAGCCCAAGGGGACTACAGCATCCAATGCCCCGGCCTCACTCTTCTGTTTCAACAGCAGAAAATTATTTTCCTAGAGCTGGAAAAACTGTGTCACCCTTCCTCCCGTGTGTGTGTTTTGCATCCACATGCACCGACCTACTCATTTGCTCAAGGGTTCTCCAAGAATAAGGGCCCGTGTCAGTTAAAACAATATTGCTACAGTAATCCAGATAGAATGGCACTGGCACAAAAACAGAAATACAGATCAATGGGATGGGGTGGAAAGCCCAGAGACAAATCCATGCAAGGGGCCACCTAAAAATATACCATGGAGAAAAGACAGGCTCTTCAATAGGTGGTGCTGGGAAAACTGCTACGTGTCAAAGAATGAAATTAGAACACTCCCTAACACCATACACAAAAATAAACTCAAAATAAAGACCTAAATGTAAGACTGGACACTATCAAACTTTTAGAGGAAAACATAATCAGAACACTCTTTGACATAAATCACAGCAAGATCTTTTTTGATCCACCTCCCAGAGAACTGAAAATAAAAACAAAAATAAACAAATGGGACCTAATTAAATTTAAAAGCTCTTGCACAGCAAAAGAAACCGTAAACAAGATGAAAAGACAACCCTCAGAATGGGAGAAAATACTTGCAAAGGAGGCAACTGACAAGGGATTAATCTCCAAAATATACAAATAGCTCAATATCAAAAAAACAAACAACCCAATTAAAAAATGGGCAGAAGACCTAAACGGATATTTCTCCGAGGAAGACATACAGATGACCAAGAGGGACAAGAAAGATGTTCGACATCATTAATTATTATTGAGAAATGCAAATCAAAACTATAATGAGGGAGGGATCACCTCACACTGGTCAGATGGCTATGATCAAAAAGTCTGCAAACAATAAATGCTGAAGACAGTGTGGAGAAAGGGAACTTTCCTACACTGTTGATCAGAATATGAACTGGTCCAGCCACTATGGAGGATAGTATGGAGGTTCCTTAAAAAACTAAAAATAGAACTACCATATGACCCAGCAATCCCACTGGAAAATCATATTCTCCCAAAAAAGGCACTGGACTCCAGTGTTCATTGCAACACTATTTACAATAGCCAGGACATAGACGCAAACTCAATGTCCATCAATGAATGGATAAAGAAGATATGATACATACTACACAATGGAGTATTACTCAGCCACTAAAAGGAATGAAATTGGGTCATTTGTGGAGATGTAATGGACTTAGAGATGTAATTGACTTGCTTCTGAAGTCAGAGAAAAACAAATATCGTATATTAACATGTATATGTGGAATTAAAAAAATGATACAGATGAACCTACTTGCAAAGCAGAAATAGAGACACAGACATAGAGATCAAACGTATGGACACCGAAACGGGAAAGGCTAAGTGGGATGAATTGGGAGATTGGGATTACATGCATACACTGCTATGCATGGAACAGATGGCTAGTGAGAGCCTGCTGTATAGTGCGGGGAACTCCACTCGATGCACCATGGTGACCTAGGTGGGAAATTCCATCTAGGGAGAGGTTATATGTATACATATGGCTGATTTGCTTCATTGTACAGCAGAAACTAGCACAACGTTGTGAAGCAACTATTCCCCAATAAACAAAACCCCCCAAAACAATGATGATCGATGGGCTTTGTGTGTCAGGCACTGGGCTGAGTGCTGGGAACACAAAGATGATCACGACAAGGCCCCCACCCTGCGCTTGGGTTGTTCGTGGGCTCTGGGGAGTTGGAGGCACTCGATGGTGCGCTGCTGTGCGCGGCCTGCTTTCAGGGTCTCTGTATTCACTGACTGGTATCTGGTCTAGCCAAAATGCTTTCCCGAGCCCCTCCTGGGTTCCAAAGTCAGCACCGGAAATTTCAAGCAAGAAGCCACTTCCTGGTCCAGCATTGCCCAGTGTGGACAGGATATTACTGAGATGGAGGATGGATGGGCTGCTCTGGTTTTTGCCTGGCTTTCTGCCCCTTATCTTGGAGCAGAAGATAACTGGGAGGTCAGCACGGGAGGGGCCTCCTGAATTGATCTGTGGCTCTGTCCTGAATAAACTGGGTGAGTGGCATGTCTTTTGTTTCCCCCTCTAGCTTTTATTTCCCTTTTCTGATTCAGGGCTGGGTTGGGTGCCTGGACTCAGTGACTGTCTCTTCCTGTTTTCTGTCCAGAATGGACTTCACCTTGCTGGGGGAGGGCAGGCCTCTCATACTGAGACCAAACACCTTGAAAGGAAGCAGTTCCCGTTGCCCTGAGACCCGTGAGGCAGAGAAAGGAACTGTGCTCTGGGGCTCCATCCACCCACTTTGCCTGAAGGCGGTATCCAACCATCCACACCAGGCACAGGCTGACACACCCTGAATTTCTCTCTCGCAGCATCTTTCCTGGCTGGAGAGAAGGCAGGTGTCTGAGAACTGTCTCTTCTCTTCTCCGTAATGATCTATAGCCAATTAGCTGTACCCATGAAGGTGGAGAATGCCTCTTTCCATCCCCAGAGATAACAGCAAATCCAATGTTTCCTGCAGACATCTCTGTGAAGGGTGAGGTTGGGGTAACCCCCCAGGACCCCGTGAGCTGGTTTGCAGCTGTCAGCCCAAGGCTTTAATAACAGAAAAGACAAAGGAACACTCCACTCAGTGACTTAAAATAAGAGTAAAACTTGGCCATATCTTTTCCAGACTGTCTGGTTTTGTTTTTTTTTTTTTTTGGTGCGTGTGTGTGTGTGTGTATGCGTACAAAGAACAGGGGCTCTCCCTGGGGTATAACAAATTGGGGACTTTGCTGCGAAGGGCTGTGGCAGCTGTAAGAACAGGCAAGCTAATGACGGGGCTAAAATAATTGGTCTCAGTCTGTGCTCTCCCTCCAGCCTGCACCTCCGTGGGCCTCAGGCAGGCTGATGCACACCTTCCCAACACCACAATCAATAGTCAATTTAAACAGATTTTATCTGTATAAAACTGTCGAGTAAGGGGAGAGGGCATCTGGACAGCACGATTCATGGGGGAGGGGTCCTGGCTCTCACTGCTCTGTGAATTTCAGCAATCTGTGCTTTGCGTTTCCTCCTTTGCTCAGTAAGTTTGGTGGCCCGTGTGCTATTCATACACAGGAGAAAAAGAGGATTCATGCTCGTGGAGTGGGACAACAGTGTGCTGCATTCCAGGCCGTGCGTTTTATATACATTGTTCCATTGGCAGCATTATGGTGAGGGTCAAAAGGAGATGTCAGGGAACTTGGACAAAACCAGGTAACACTATACAAATACAGAAGCCAATGTACTTTTGGCTGCCTTGACCCAGACAGCTCTGACTGTACCTGGGATATAGAAGGTGCTCAGGAAACAGGCTAAAGAACCCTGGGTTATTTGGGTGGTGTCTGTCCTTATCTGGGTACTGGGCTCAGCTAAGGCAGAATGGATGAGTGATGGGAGATGGAAGGATGGAATGGTGAGCAGATCCACAGGGTTTGGGCATGTATTTCCGGGTTCCTGGGTAAAGGCCATCATGGAACTCCCAAGTCAAATGCACTCTTAGGACCATCCCCTTTGGGGATGGATGTTCTGTGCCTCTGTCCACCCCATTAGCTCCAAGCAGTCAGTTTTGGCTGCAAAGGACTAAGGCTTGATTGTCTTCAGAAATCATTCGGCTCCATTAAGGTATGACTAAAGTTTCTATTTTAAACTTCCCCTGGAGAGATGTTAATCACCGGAAAGAGGTGAGTAACTGACATTTTTCCTTGAGTCTGGGGTCTAGAGAATTTAGACTTGGACATCTCTTTACCTTTTGCCCACCTACCTGTTCCTAGGCCCAGCACAGAGTGATTCCAAGGGACCAAGAGGCAGTTGGTGCAGTGTGGGGATTAAGAACAGGCAGGAACTGCTCTGGCTGCTACCTGCGGTGTCACATGGGCCAGTCTCTCTGAGGTTTGGTCTTCTCATCTGACAACTGGGGACAATGTTAATTCCTGGGCAGGGTGATATTCCTGCAGTGCTGGCACCCACTAAATGCTCCCTGAGCAGTAGCTGTGCTGGCCAGGGAGGGCAGGGTAGGAAGAGGATGTCAGGACTGGCTCCCTGGCTCTGCTGGTACTACTAGAGGAGCCGGTTTTCACACTGCAGGGTCAGCTACTAAAATGGTTTTGTCCCTGTGCCACACTCTGCAATAGGCATTCTGGAAAATGCAGACATGCCAGTGGGGTCCCTGGGCGCCCACAACTATCCACATGGAGCAGTCAGGGCTGAAGTGCTGAGGGTCCGGGTTAAGGAGCTTTCCTCCCAGGTGAGCTGGGGTAGGATCCCTGCGTGAAATAGGCAAGCTGTTAAAAATAAGGGCAGTACTTGCTCGTACTTGAGTGCTTACTGTCAGCCAGCACTGTGGCAGCACTTTCTTCCCTTGGACCTTTTACATTTTAATCTGCCCGAGGGCTCAGTGAGGTAGGTTCTCTTCTTCCCACTTCACAGGTGGTGACACCGGGACTCATTTGTTCAACAGCCTCACTGAAGTCACCCAGTTCGTAAGCAGTCGACCTGGGCCGCACACCCAGTTCTGCTTCACACCAGTATCCGAACCAAAGCCCCACACATCGGCTGCCAGGTGCAGGCTGGCAGGAGGCGAGCCTCACACCCTGCGGAACACACACCCGCACTCGCACCCTTTGGATTTCTTTTGCTCAGCCCCTGGGGCACTGAGACAGGTACTCTCCCAGCATCCTCTGCCCTCAGCCCCACCAGGAGAGGGCCTGCCGCTTAGAGCCAGGGAAGCAGGAACAGCTGGTTCAGCTCCCCAGGTGAAGAAGCGGGGCACCCCCAGGCGAGTGAATAGCCTCAGGCTCCTGGGAGTCTGGCTAGAGAAGAGCAGGGGGGCGCAGCTGAAACCCACCAGGTGGGAGTGCCCTCTGCATGGAGCAGGTATGGGGGAGAGGTCCGGCAGGGCCCCAGGGTGCCCCCAGATCACCCTCTGAACCCTAGCAAGGATGAGAAGCCAGCAGTTACAGTGCCAGCCTTATCAGACCACAGTTCCTCAAATTAATGCACAATCCAATTTATTTTCCCTCTAGGAAATTACGTATTTTTTAAAAACACATGAAGAGTCTGAAGGGAGCCATGGCAACGAGGAGGCTGAGTGTCAGAGACGAGGCCACACCTTTTCTCCTGCAACTGAGGCACCTGACCTTCCAGGTCAGTACCTCAGCCGATGCCCTCGTCACATCATGGCATAATGCACAGCGCGAATATTTGTCCAGGTCCCTGGGGTTAGCAGGGGCTCTCGCCTGTAGCCAGGGTGAGCATCCCGAGGCTCCAGCGAGGGCGGAGGGGCCCATGCCTTGCACACCTGTGCCAGGTGAGGGGGCTCTGCTCTGGGCATCCCCTAGCCAGGTGCTGCTCTGTAGCTGAGTCAAAGGGTGCAGGTGGGTTCAGCAGACACAGACGAGTACTTGCTAGGATTCACCCACAAGAATCCTGTGGCAACTGGGATTTCTCTCCCATTTTGCAGATGAGGAAACTGAGGCCCAGAAGCATTCGGTGACTTGCTCAAGGTAACAATAACCATATCGAGTGAGTGCGTATGCTTTTGTCATGCTCCGTGCTGAATGCGTTGTACATATCGTCTCCGTCTGTTGAGGGCCCCTACTCTACCTGCATGCTGTGAGTTGTCTGAGTGTTTACAGAAGTTGCTGAATACACCAGTCTCTCATCAGATGAGAAGCACTGATGATGTACTGGGCCCAGGGGTAGGTCTCCAGTATAGAGGTAAACAAAGAAGTGGGCCTGCCCTTGGGGAGCCCACTATCTGAGATAGATCTGTAGCACCTGACATGAATATGCTTCATTCACATATGTCTCATGCCAGGCATTGTCTGGACACTGGGCAGAGAAAGATGTAGCAGTGTCATCGTGCCAGTCCTAGGGATGTGCTGACTAGTGGATGAGCCCAAATATCACCTGATCAATTACACTGCAGCAGGGTAAGCTTCAAAATAGAGGCCCCACAGACCACAGTGGGGCCTGGAGGAGGTGACCCCTACATTTTCTGGGGAAACCTGGGAGATCATTGCAGATTCCACAGTGATAAGAGAAAACAACATTTATTGGGCCTCCTCTATGTGAACATCCATGGGAATAAGACATGGGTGTGTCTTAAGGATAAGAACTGGGTCTGGCGATGGAGCCTGAGCTCTGCATACCGTGGGTGCTGCGTGGGGATTTAGCGAATGATGAGCATTGAGGTGCTCTGTCATCTTCTTATTTTCTTATCTCCCACTAATCTGGCTTTACCAAAGGCTCAGAGAAGAGAACTTATTACTAGAGAAACCCCTGTTGCTGGGATAAAGATCTGCTTTGGGAGCTGCGGGGGTTATTGAGAGAATGGATGCTAACATTCAGGTCATTTCTTCCAATGTCCTGCTGGTGGAGGGGACCCAGGCCCAGCTGCCAAGATGCTGGCTGAATTTCCCCTCATAGTCATCTACCTCTGTAGCTCTTGGCTTTGCTGTCTAAGCCATATACATATTTATCTTCTCTGCATAAGTCCCTAGGATGTGTCTGCTTAGCCATATGAGGAAGGCCCAGTGCCCTAGTATTTGATCAAATAGTGTAAGACCTGACCATATCTGCACCCTGACTCATGCGGTGGTGCCTTTATTCCCAAGAACATAAAGCACTGGACAGACTTTTGGTCGGTTTAGCTTCCCCCTGCTTCTGAGAGGAGCCGTGAGTTCTCTCTCTCTGGCGGAAGGGACAGCTTAGGCCCAAGGATGCATCTGAACCCTTAAGGCCTTGGTGGCAGAACAGGGCCAGAGTTTGAGGGGGTGGGGTTCCAGACTGCATTCGGGGAAATGATCCTGCCTGCGGCTCCAGCTCTCTGTGTGCCAAGCTGCCCTTCAGACCAGCCCCTTGGCCCCTTGGCCAGTTTCAGGAATCTGATAGCACAGTGATGCTCCCTCTCTTTCCTCCTTTCCCCTCTTCTTCCCTCCCCTTCCTTCCTCTTCTTTTTGGTCTGTCATTTTGACCAGTTCATAAGCCCCACTCTTTAGGGATGTCAGGCAGAAGGCGAGAAGAAATTTCTGGGCTCTCCTGGATATTCACACACAGAAAAGTCTTCCTTCTTGGAATCCTACCCAGCCCCTCATCTACTGCCAGCAGCCCCTCCCAGGACCCAGGGAGAAAGTGAGGGAAAACAAGGCAGGCTGGGATTACAATGGGAATAAAAGCAGCTCACCTTTCTGGGCTTTTCATGAATGATCTCCCTTAATCCTCATGACAGTCTGCTGCTAAGTCGCTTCAGTCGTGTCNTCTTGGAATCCTACCCAGCCCCTCATCTACTGCCAGCAGCCCCTCCCAGGACCCAGGGAGAAAGTGAGGGAAAACAAGGCAGGCTGGGATTACAATGGGAATAAAAGCAGCTCACCTTTCTGGGCTTTTCATGAATGATCTCCCTTAATCCTCATGACAGTCTGCTGCTAAGTCGCTTCAGTCGTGTCTGACTCTGTGCGACCCCATAGATGGCAGCCCACCAGGCTCCCCCATCCCTGGGATTCTCTAGGCAAGAACACTGGAGTGGGTTGCCATTTCCTTCTCCAATCCATGAAAGTGAAAAGTGAAAGTGAAGTCGCTCAGTCGTGTCCAACTTTTCGCAACCCTATGGACTGCAGCCCACCAGGCTCCTCTGTCCGTGGGATTTTCTAGGCAAGAGGACTGGAGTGGGGTGCCATTAGGAGGCAGGTGTTATCAGACTCCCATTCTATAGATGAGGAAGTTGAGGCAGAGAGAGTTTAAATGACTTGCCTCAGCCCCATAGCTCGATACAATGAGGCTCTGGGGTTCACATCTTGGCCATTACCGCCTCCTTGGGAAGGGGCAAGTCCTGAGAATACCTTCTGATGACATCTCCAGCTGTCGGCTGGCCATGCTGACTCTGGGGAGGGTTTCCCACATGCCCTCCTGCTAGCCCTCTTCCCTCTCTCGTGGACATACGTGTCTCATTCATGAAACCCTTCAGGCTGAAAAGGGCCACCCCAAGACCTGCCCTGCCCTCAACAACTTGAGGGAGGTAAGGATTCTTAGAGTGGAATTAACTCAGATCCTATTGTTTCTTCCAACAGAGCCCTGTATGTTCTTATATAGGGGTTCACCATTCATCCCACACAGACATTTTCAGAGCCTGAAGAGTGGCTTGGCTTTGTGCTAGGGACTGCAGGACAGAGAAGAGGCCGCCATGGTTCTATGGGCTGTTGTCACCTCACGGGTCCCACCAGCATCCAAACATGCCCACCTTTACACCCAAACCTGAGGAAAAACTAGGGGAACTCCAGGTAGGAGGGCCTCTGTTGTACCTTCATTGGTTCATGTACTAATCTCCATAGTTCTATGTCATAAGTATTATTAGCCCCATGTTACAGACGAGAAAACAAAGACTTGAAGCAAAAGGCCAAGTAACTGAAAACAAAGACTTAAAGCAAAAGGCCAAGTAACTGGTCCCAACTCATACACTTGCCCACCTGGTGACACTGAACTGCAGCCCGAAAGATTTCAAAGCTTACAAAAGCTCTTCCAGAGCTTTTCACCTCCCTGTTGCCCACAGAAGGTGAAAATAACCACACATCACAACTACATGCAGTCACACCTACAAACATACAGATGGAAGCATCTGGTCTCAGAGATGCTTGTACAACCCACAAAGTCACACACACACACACACACACACACACACACAGCCCTTTCCTCATGTCCACACACACAGTTCATGCACAAGTAAACATTTTCCCCCTAACTTTTGAACTGTGAACACTCCAACTTGTCAATAAGCACATGGAATCCAGCTGCATTATACACTAAAAAATGTGAATTAAGGCAGCAAGGAAATACTATCATTTTAGCTCATCGAATCAGCAAAAATTAGGGGAAAAATTGAGAAAATAGTCCCAGTGAAGATGCACTGAAATGGGCACTTTCATATACTGCCCATTGGTGCATCTCTTTTGGAAAGCAGCTTGGCAGTATCCATCAAGAGGTGTGAAAGTGTCCAGGACTATTGGTCCAGTAATTTCATCTGAGTGTCATTCAGCAGTAAATGCATAAAACTGTTCACCTCTGCATTGTTCGTGATAGCACAGACTTGATACTGGCTTACACTAGGGACTGGCCGTTGAGCTGGGCACAGGGCGCAATGGAAGCCATATAAAAATACAGAAACGTTAAGAGTGCTTGGGTTTGACAGCCAGAAGTCACAGTTACTTTTTTCCTCCTACCTTATCCACCTTCTTTCTTCCAAGGCAGAGAGAGGTGGAGGGCCTCCAGCAGCTGAAAGGCTGAGGGAGAAACAACCCAGTGTTTTAGCAGGGAGGGGTTTTCACCCTTTTGGGGCCTCTTCTGTTTTTCTACTAATTTATCAAATATGCAACAGCCAGGCTTTCATGTCCCTTAGAGACTGGGCTAAAACCCAAGGGGAACAAGACTGACGTTCTCCAAATGTTCTGGGTGCAGGTGAGAATGTGCATTGTCCCCCTAAGCTTGCC
>SJYX01009959.1:176954-249518 GCA_006410675.1 Oreotragus oreotragus | reverse complement strand
CTCATTGGAAAAGACTTTGATGCTGGGAGGGATTGGGGGCAGGAGGAAAAGGGGACGACAGAGGATGAGATGGCTGGATGGCATCACTGACTTGATGGATGTGAATCTGGGTGAACTCCGGGAGTTAGTGATAGACAGGGAGCCCTGGCGTGCTGCGATTCATGGGATCTCAAAGAGTCGAACACGACTGAGTGACTGAACTGAACTGAACTGACTTTGATGTCAAAACAATAACATCATATATAACAACCCACAGCTCATACTATACTCAACTGAAAAGCTGAAATCACTTCCTTTAAGTAAAACTCTCACCGTTTGCAGATGACACAATGTAGTACATAAAAAATCTTAAAAATGCTACCAGGAAACTTATGGGGTTCATTGGTAGATTCCATAAGCTTGCAGGATACAAAATTAATATATAGAAATCTGTGGCATTTCTATACACAAGCAAAAGAAAATATCAGAACAGAAATTAAGGAAATAATCCCATTCACTATAGCAATAATAATAATAATAATAAAATGCCTGTGATTAAACTTAGCTTAGAAGGCAAAGACCTATACTCTGAAAACTATAAGATTTGATAAAAGATATATTGAAAACATAGATGACACAAACAGACAGAAAGATACACTGTGTTGTTGGACTGGAAGTATCAGTATTATTCAAATGACCATATTATCCAAGGCAATCTACAGATTCAATGCAATACCCATTGAAGGCATTTTTCATAAAACTAGAACACATAATTTTAAATTTTTTTATGCAAATACCAAAGATCTCAAATAGCCAAAACAATCTTGAGAAAGAGGAATGGAGTTGGAGGAACCACGCTTCTTGTCTTCAGCCTACACTACAAAGCTACAGTCATCAAAGCAGTACAATACTGGCAGAAAATGAGACATTAGACCAATGGGACAGGATAGAAAGTGCAGAAATAAACTCAAAGCCTGTGGTCACCTAGGCTATGACAAGGGGGGCGAGAATATACAATGGCAAAAGACAGTCTCCTCAACAGGTGGTGTTGGGAAAACTGCACAGCTACACGTAGGAGAATAAAATTAGAACATTCTCTAATACCATACACAAAAATAAACTGAAAATGGCTTATAGACCTAAATGTAAGAAAGGATACTATAAAACTCCAAGAGGAAAACACAAGCAGAACATTCTTGACATAAGTGGCAGCAATGTCTTTTTGGATCTATCTTCTAGAGTAAATGGAAGTAAAAACAAAACTAAACAAATAGGACCTAATTAAACTTACAAGGCTTTTGCACAGCAAAGGAAACCATAAATAAAATGAGAAGATAACTTAGGGAATTGGAGAAAATATTTTAAAAGATGCTCTTGACAAAAGATGAATTTCCAGAATATTCAAAGAGCTCATATAGCTTAATATGAAACAAAAAAAACCCAATCAAAAAATGGAGAGAAGACTTAGACATTTCTCCAAAGAAGAGATACAGGTTACCAACAGGCACATTAAAAGATGCTCAACGTTACTAATTATTAGTGAAATTCTAACCAAAATTACAATTAGGTATCACATCACAAGGGCTGCTCAGGTGACTCAATGGTAAAGAATCTACCTGCAAAGCAGGAGACATAGGTTCCCTCCCTGGGTCAGGAAGATCCCGTGGCAGAGGAGTTGGCTACTGACTCCAGCATTCTTACCTGGGAAATTCCATGGGCAGAGGAGCCTGGCAGGCTACAGTCCATGAGGTCACAAAAGAGTCAGATACAACTTAGCAACTAAACAACAACATCACATCACAGTGGTCATTATTAAAAAGTCTACAAAGCATAAATGCTGGAGACAGTGTGGAGAAAAAGGAACCCTCCTGCACTGCTGGTGGGAATGTAAACTGGCACAACCACTATAGAGGATAGTTTGGAGGTTTCTTAAAAAACTAAAAATAGATCTATCATGTGATCCTACTATCCCACTTCTTGGCATATACCTGGAGAAAACTCTAATTCAAAAAGATACATGCACCTCACTGTTCATTCCAGCACTACTGTCAATAGACGAGGCATTGAAGCCTAAATGTCTGTTGACAGATGAGTTGATAAAAAAAGATATGGTACATAGTATTCAGTCATAAAAAAAAAAGAATGAAATACTGCCATTTGCAGCAACATGGGTAGATGCAGAGATTATGATATTAAGTGAAGTCAAAGACAAACATTATATGATACTACTTATATGAGGAATCTTATTTTTAAAAAAGATACAAATGCACTTATATACAAAATAGGAATAGACTCATAGACACAGAACATAAACTTGTGCTTACCAAAGTCACTGGGAGGAGAAGGAAGGGAGAAGTCAGATTAGGAGCTTGAATTAAAATAAACAAAGTATGTCATACATAAAACAGATAAGTTCCAACTGTATAGCACAGGGATCTATACTCAATATCCTTTAATAATGGAAAAAATCTGAAAAAGAATATAGATGTTTAATTGAATCACTTTGCTGTACACTTGAAACAACACATCACAAATTAACTACACTTTAATTTTTAAAAAGAGACACTTTGGAGTCTTAACCCCTAGTACCTAGGAGTGTGACTTAATTTGAACACTAAGTCCTTACGGAGGTAACCAAGTTAACATGAGGCGATGAAAGTGAGCCCGGGGCTAATGAGACTGGTGTCCTTATAAGAAGTTTGACAACAGGGGCGCGCACACGACAGGGAGACGCCATGTGAAGACGAAGGCCGACATCACGGTGATGCAGCCACAAGCCAAGGAACGTGGAAAATTACCACACACCACCAGCATCTAGGAGAGAGGCCTGGAACAGATTCTGGGTCACAGGTCTCAGAAAGAATCATGCCTGCCGATGCCTTCATCCTGTACTTCCAGCATCCAGACCTGTCCTAAGTCTCTATCATCACTTTAAACAACATACAGCTTCCAGCATAGAGGAAGCACTCAACAAATGTTTAGAGAATGACGGGGTTCAGAACACCTGGCCTTATAATTCATTCTGTACCCAAGAGTCCTAAGCCAAGCCTTTAAAAGGCAGCCTGAGCTGCGAAACTTGATCACGCATTCCACACCCTCAGGAACCAGAGCACCAAACAGCTTTCACCAAGCAGGTTCCTACTGACAAAGGGAAGACGCTTAAGTTTGTATTAAGTATCTAAGGGAATCGCAATAATTAAATGTGAGGGGGGAATCCTGAATCTCTAGTCACATCAACATCTCCATTTTATCGCCCCGGCTGTCCTGCTCCCGGCCCACCGGCCGCTGTCCTGCAGTGACTCCAGGTCCCGGCTCAAGCTGCTAACGCGGGGCGCCAGCTCCGCAGACTGCCTGCCCCAGGACCCAGGGCCAAGCCGGAGGGTACGGCCGGGCCTCGGCTCGGAGGGGCGGGCCAGCAGGGCGGGGCCGGGATGGAGGCGTGTTCTCGGGCGGGACCGGGGCTGGAGGCGAGGACCTGTCTAGAGGCGCGGCCGGGGGTGGGGTTGATCCGCACCCACAGGGACGCCGGGGCTCCTCCCAGGTTGGAGGCGGAGACCGGACCCGCACGCAGCCACCACGGGGCTGGGGGCGTGGTCTCGGGCGGGAAACCGACTGAGAGTGGTGGCCTCTGGCTCCAGACCGCGTCGCGCAGGGAGGGGCAGGCGTCGTGACCGTGAGCGGGCTTGGCCAGGCCCGCAGCCCGCCGGCCGAGTGCTGAGCAGGCCCGAGCGCAGCCTGCAGCTAGGACTCTGGCCCTGCACGCCAGAAACCAGGACCCGGAGGAGGTGCCTTTCTGGGGCGAGGGTTAGGCGGCCGGACTGAGGAAATCCTCCAGCCCGAGAAGGAGCATGAATTACGCCCGGTTCATCACCGCCACGAGCGCGGCCAGAAAGCCTTCTGCTATCCGACTCATGAGTGAGTCCGAGCGGTGCCCCTCTCCCGTGGGCTGGAAGTGGGGGTGGGGTGCCCGCAAAGCGGCTCCAGCCTGGGTGAACCTGGCTCTGCACAGACTTGGCGCAGAAATCGGGCGGGAATAGGCACAAGGGCAGGAAATCAGCAAGAGAGAGAGGCCAGGCCGCGGTGGGCATGTCCCGGTTAGAGTCCAGGGGGCTCTTCCGGCACAGGAGTCAGGGTTCAGCACAGCCTGCAGGCGCGTGCAGAGCGGGGAGGGCGGGTACACGGGCCAGAAGGGCGTGCAGGGAGCCTGGCAGGCAGGGAGGGGCCGAGTGGAGGAGGGTTTTCTGTCACTGTGGCCTCTGCTTTGTCTGGGTGATCAGTCGGCCTTCTCAGTGCCACGTGTTGATTCCTCAGGTCCTCCACGGTACAAAGTCGTCTTCTATGTTTCTTTCAGACTAGCATTCTGTCACTAGACATTATTACACTGTGAAGTTTTATTGACTTTAATGCTCTGCACTGAAAATGTTTCTTCTTCTCTTCCATGTTTGTTGTAGCTGAAATATTGAGCACGGCACAGAAATCTGTCATCTCCTTGGCAACTGGGGCACCAAACCCCAACACGTTCCCTTTCAAGACTGCGGTCGTCACCATAGAAAACGGGAAACCCATCCAATTTAATGAACAGATGATGCAGAGAGCGCTGCAGTATTCTCAGAGTGCTGGGTACTGATTAGTAGTTCGGCCACTAACTTGTGTCGACTCTATGACCCCATGTACCATATCATAGCTCGCCTGGCTTCCCCGCCCTTCACTATCTCCCAGAGTTTGCTCAAACTCATGTCCAACTGAGTGGGGGATACTATCCAACCATCTTATGCTCTGCCGCCCCCTCTCCTCCTGCCCTCAATCTGATCAGTAGATAATTTAACTTAGTTGGTTCATTTTCATGAGCAGTATTCCACAGCCAGCTGATAAAGCATCTTGTGTCTTTTTAAACTGGATATCAGCATTTAAGAAGGTTTGGGGGAGAGTTTACAAAGAATAAGAGCAGCAATGTTTCCAACTGCTTAAGATCCCTAGTGACTGATTCTCAACCTTATATGACTAGGAGAGGGAAAAGATTTTGGAAGTAGGTACGATTTGTGCTCAGACTGGAAAAAATACAGAGTGAAAATAGATAGGTAAAGAAACCAGGATAGGAGAAAGGAGGAGAGGATGACACAGGAAGCAGACATTTTAGATCCTGAGAAGAAGTTTTAATGATTATGTTTCCATGCTAACCAGGCAGTATGGAAATGTGTTGCCTACAGTTCAGACGTATTTAATTTCATAAAGGCAAATGCAAATGGAACAAATATTCTAAGGCTTTCCTTAGCTGGTCTTTTTCCACTGATGAAGGGTAACTTACAGAGTGTCTATTAATTATATTTTATTAGTCCATGCCTTTGTGATGGAAGAATAATTCGTGTTAGGTACATAACAATTGTATATAACGTATGCCTGGAACACACCTGCCAGTGCAGGAGACATAAGAGTTTGATCCTGGGGTTGGGAAGATCCCTTACAGAAAAAAATGACAACCCACTCCAGTATTCTTGCAAGCATAATCCCATGGGCAGAGAAGCCTGGCAAGCTACAGTTCATGGTGTTGGAAAGAAGAGAACATGACTGAGCAACTAACACATAGTGGCTTTTCTTTCCATGATGCAAAGAACTTAGTGAACCTGACTTCAGGTATCCTACAAAATCTCCCAAAGGGAAACAAGAAGTCAGTAACATAGTGAATGCTCTAACGGAAAAGAAAAACTATAGGTTTTAGAATAAGAAAGCTTTAGATTCAAGTCTCAACTAATTTAACAACCAGCTGATTAATTTATGTTAATTTCTTACTCTGTAAGATTGTTGCCTTATATTTTAAGTAAAGACAGTAATATCAGTGAAAGGCATTCAAGGATTTTTAAATTGAAAATATAAAGTGCCTGGTATGAAGCCACCCTTTAGCTGCTGTCTACTACTATTATGATTTTCACTACTGTCAATTTTTAAATCCACTTATGCTTTAGAATCCCAGAGCTGTTATCCTGGCTAAAACAGTTACAAGTAAAATTGCATAATCCACCCACCATCCATTATGCACCCAGCCAAGGACAGATGGACATATGTGTCACATGTGGCAGCCAAGAAGGTCTCTGTAAGGTAAGACTGGAGGGGAAGGGCACCCAAGGCAAGAATCTGACACGTGCACCCATCCAGCCATCTCTCCCTTAACCACAGAGCAGCGTGTTTTGTGGGATACCAAGTCTTCACTAGAGTCATAAGTAGAACTTGAAGACATTCACCAACCTGATTTCTCTTAAACAGAGAGCCCAGAGCTCTGAGTCCTTCGGACAAGATTCCCTGCAGCTTAGTGAGCACGGATCAGTTTCGTGTGGCTCAGAGGTTCAGGCCACGTTGAGTTAGGCCAAGGTTACATCCGTGTGACTTTTTAATTCCTCGAGGGTGTGTCCTGACCCTCCTGAGCTGAGGCCTCATCCCTTTGTGTGTCTGCTGCTGCCATCGTCTGTACCAGCTGCCTCTTGCGCCCCTCTCCCTCTTGGCTGTGCTTCTCCAGATGTAAGGGTACGTCTGGTCTGTGGCTGACCTCTCCTCTGGGTTAGCATCTTCTCTCTCTGTCTCTCTCTCTCTCTGTCTGTCTCTTTCCCAGGAAGTCCACTGAGGTAACCACCACTGGGGGTCCCCCTGATACAGAGACTGCTTATACAATTCTCAGTTTCATGTATCTTTTTCTGGAATAATTAGTCCTGGATAAGGAGATTCTGTATTAGTCTACACAGCTAGCTTAAAGTATGACTCTTGTTTATATTAAACCAGAGTAGTTTTCTTGTTCCTCTTATGTAAATGTGAAACCTATAATCTGGTTACTTTTAATGAATTTTAATTCAATTATTATTACAGAATAATGTATTGAAGCAATAACACTTTAAAACTTCCTCCCTGTTTTATGACTTAATTAGGACAAAGATAAGGATAAGCTGCTGTTTGAGGTGTTTTGTTTTGTTTTTTGGTTTTTTTTGAAGAGAAATATTTGTGATGCCCCAGACCAGTAGGAAAAAAAGTTCTTTTCAGTGAAATACCTTTGAAAGGTACCCCATGAGCCTTTTTTTTTACCCTACAAAAGATGCTCTGGAAAGTTTCTTCTTTGTCTGTCTCAACATTGGTCCTGTCAAAAAGGAAGACAGCACATGTGGCCAAAAACATAGCATCAGTAGCTCACTGGCTTACAGTCATGCACTTACAGAGGCCACCTGGGAATCTGGTTTAACATTTCTTCCACTTTGCCCTCCAGAATAAATATTATTTTAGGAGCACAAATCCCAAATACTAAACAGCACTCACTCCTCATTTACGATATTGGATTTTGTCATGTCCCCTTACCAACACAGGAAATGTTGGTCATGAGGTTTTCATCTGATCCATGAATTATACATGGATTTGCTTGGTTCTAGGAGGTCCTGTAAAATGTAAATCGATTAATTTGTCAGAGGAGAACTGTGTTTGTCATAAAATGCCTAAAGCTCATAAGGAATAGTAAATGGAATATCCTAGGCCAAATTGGGAAAGAAAAGTCAGATCTTCTGTCTCAATGGATACTGGCCATGATGTTTGTCAAGAGCTCTAGGCTGTTAAAATGACACAGAGGAGAGGCTTGATCTGGGGATGATGAAACATCACAGGGAAGGAAAGGATGGTTCTGTGCCTTGTGTAAGATTAGTTGGAACAGACCCCTCTGATTCAGGGAGGGAAAATCTCTGTCTGGCTCTGCTGATGTCCTGAGGCATCACAGGGTCCTCAAGATCTGCTCTGATTTGCAGGCCTGGTCTCCCTTGACCTCCACGTCTCCTGAGCCCTTGCTGAAACCGTCCTTTCTGGAAACTCCCCCGTCCTTGCCCTGCCCACCCGGCAGTGTCCATGGTTCACAGAGACCTGCAAGACTGGGCCTCAGACCTCTTCCCCTTCCTGCACACACCTCCCCTGGGCATCACGCCAGGTGCCCCTGCCCACGCCTCCATCACCAGGCGCCCTCCACATCCGCGTGTCCACCACCCCCACTGGCCTCACCCCAGGCTGTTTCAGGGGTGCTTCACACCAAAACACATTCAGCTGCTTCTCCCTCAGAAACAGACAACATTGGGGTGTTTTCCAGTGAATGACACCCTCCCATCACCTCCTTACTGTACAGCCAGAAATCCAGAGCCCCCTCCTTACCCCTCCTTCTCCACTTCCCCTCAGTCCTCACTTAGGTCCCTGCTTCTGGTTTCCTCAGTGCCCCTCAGCTCTCTTCAGCTCCACCACCACCACCCCATCCAGACCACCCTTGCCTTTCCCTGGGACTGCAGCAAAAACCTCCCAAAGGAGCCTAAAATCTTCCCAGACTCCACCTGCATTCTTACTCCTCTCTGATACTTTGATTTTGCCGCCAGAATGACCTCAAATGCCCGTCTGATCTCATGACTCCTGCATCCCGCCCTCCTTAAAACTCTCCCTGGCTCACTTGTCCAGAGGCCTCCATGGGATGCTCTCTGCCCACTTCCTGCTGACCTCCCTCCACTCTCCTCTTCACACTCCACCTCAAGCCACAGGATTCTTTCCATTTCTCAAATGTGTACCTATGGTCACCTCTTCCCCAACACTTCACTTCCTCAAAGAGGCCTTCCCTAAATACCCCAAGTCTGCTGAGTGCCCAGGTCCTCCTACAGTGAGCACTAGAACACTGGCATCTACATGCATATTTATCTGAGTAGTGTCTAGCTCAGTGCTCTGGCACCGTCATGAGGGTAAAACCATCCCGTACAATCTTCACTTTCTCTTCATACATTACACAGGCCTGGCTTATAACAGAGACAAGCTTTTTTCAAAGAAGGCATAAAAGTGTTTAGGATCCAAATCAGTTCTGTTATTTTTCATTGTAGAAGAGAGGTTGGCAAACCATGGCTTGAGAGCCAAAGAGAATCATCCCTTGTCTGATCCTGTAAGTAGAGCTTTACTGGAACTCGGCTTAACTGCTGTCTATGACGCGCTCTCACCACAGAGGCAGAGATGAGCGGTGGCAGCACAGACACCGGGGCCCGCAGAACACGCCCATCTGGCATTTATGGAAAACTTGCCAACTCCTACTCTGGAACCCTAGTGAGCTCAAAAGTTGGGGGGGGTTCTACGACTGGAAATCACACTCTCCAAGCTAACCTGTGCCTCTCTTGTTAGGTGTTTGAAATGATCGTTAATCCTGGAGATAATATCCTTGTAAATGAACCTGTTTATTCAGGAACAATTCATGCTGTGAGTACACATTCTTACAAAAGGCAACTCTTTTTTATAGTAAATAAGGAGAAAGCACTGCATCTTTAGAATTATCTGCCCACTGAAAAATACAATAGCATCTTTGTGAAGAGGAGAAGTTTTAATAGAAGCAAAATATGCTAACCATAACTTCTGATATATACATTACTTTTTACACAATCTAAGTGTGGAGGTGCTAAAATTCAGTTGTGCAAAATCCTGTCCAGTGTTCTTAATATTTCACTTGAAGTGCCTCTTAATTTACAAAGACATTTTTCATTACTATCTATATTACCACATATCTAAGACAAATCATGTGTCAATGTAATATGCCTAAACCTATCAGTATGACCAGGACTTTCATATCTAGCGTTAACTATGGGACTCTAGACCCAGAATAAGGCACATCACCTGCTCTGCTGGGCCCTGGTCAGAGCTCAGCACTGTCTGGGGCACAATACTTTGGGTTGATGTGAACACAGTCAGAGAAGCAACCAGAGTCACAAAGGATTAGAAATGAGACCACACGTCGAATGCTTTTAGGAACCATGCTCTTTCCCGCAGAAAGAGCAGATCCATGGGGACATGAGGATTGTCCTCAACCACATAAAAGTTAGCCGTGTCACAGAGGAGTTGGATTTGTCTGTGTCCTTGGGTTGACAGAACCGGAACCAAAGTGTGGAAACTGCAGGGAAGCAATTTCAGTTCAACGTAACAACTTTCTAACCATCAGTCTTACCCACTCTCTGAGGAATAAGGCAGGCCCATCACTGCAGGCACACAGAGAAAGCAGCCAGACACAGAAGAACAAATATTGTATGATTTCCCCTTATTCAAAATATATAAAGCAAGCAAATTCATAGAGACCAGAAGTTGGTTAGAGGTGACCAAGGACTGGGGAGGGGGAATGGGGAGCTGTTGCTTGCTGGGCGCAGGGTTTGTGTTTGGAGTGATGAAATGATTCTGGGATTGATAGTGTCACAAGATGCACACGTTGCGAACACAGTGATTGCCACTGAATCACACGCTTTAGAAAGGTGCAGGTTTTAGTAATACATATTTTACCACAACTTTAAAAACTAAAATAATTCCCTTTTCTTCATGATTGGAGACTAATTATTAATTACTTTCCTAAACTACACATATAAAACTTGCATCTGTGTAAATAGCTGGATGCACCTGCACTGTCACCTGCCCAAACAGAGATCTGTGCCAGGCTCTGAGGGCATAGGCTGAAGATCCGTATACAAGACTTCTATAAAACTATGTTCATGAACAAGGCCACCACTATCGACTTCAGCCTCTGCAATCAGTACAATATAGAAATACTTGCACACCCCTTGCAGAGCCACAGCCCGGATGCTCCTTGGTGCCCCAGCACCACCCTGGCCCCCTGACCCCTCTCCTGAGACCACCCTGAACCCCATAGAGTGCAGAGCTAATGCTGGCATGGCAGGGGGTCTCCAGGACCCCATTCCACCCTGCTCTGTGTCTGTTGCTCCCATGCTACACCACTTGTCCAATACTTTGAGTATCACCTCTGCTTATAACTTTTTAGGTATTAGCATCACAGGTGCTTTCTAAGATTGATTTCCTCTCTCAAAATCATTCCCTAATAAACACCTATTTTATGAACCAGTTCTAATCATAACTGTGAAGATAATGCAGCGTGGGCATAGGGCTGAGGGCTGGTTTGCGTTTAAGGGTGTAAATGCTAACATTCTCCTTAGTGTAAGAACCCTTGGCACTGATATTTTATAGTCATGTCTCAATGTCAGACTTGGTTTTCTCTCTGTACTTGACAGCTGCAACCCCTGGGCTGCAACATGATTAATGTTTCCAGTGACGAGCACGGGATTATTCCAGACTCCCTCAGAGAAATACTTTCCAAATGGAAACCAGAAGATTCAAAGGACCCCGAGAAAAAGAGCCCCAAATTTCTTTACACTGTCCCAAATGGCAGCAACCCTGCTGGGAACTCATTAACAGCCGAGCGCAAAAGGGAAATCTATGAGGTATTTTCAAAGAAGGTGTTACATACTTGTGTTCTTGATTCATTCTGACTCTAGAAGAGTGCTCCCAAGTTCCCTCTGTGTTTAGCCTCTTCCTCTCAAGGAAGATGATTTTTAATAAAAAGAAGCCATCTATGCCAGGGTCGCCACAAATTTAAACACAAGAAATTACTATAGTCTGGTTGACTATGATATATTCCTTTCCCTTTAATTGATATTTTCATTGAAGGAGATGCTTTTCTTGGTGTGATGTTACATTCACCTCTTACTCCCTTTTTTCTGTCCGCCCCTCATCTGTCACCTCCAATCCATCCCATGGCCCCCACCACCCACATTACCCAAACCCACCATCTCCTCAGCCTCTCTCCTGCCCTGACCCTGGGACTCCTTTGTGAAGCTCCTCCCCACATACACCCTGTCCCCCCAGTGCCGGCCCCACCACCAGTCACTGAAACCCTTCCTACTCAAGTGTGGACCGACAGCCCCTCCTCCACCGCTTCCCAACCACACACGGAAAATAAAGATAAAAGTCCTTGACTTCCACACACTGACGGGACCTGGGCCTCTGCTCCCAGACTGGGGGCTCTCACATCCTTCCCTCTGTCCCTTAAACATCTATGCCTTCTAGAAACTTCTGTCCCTAAAACATGCCAAGTATTTTCTGACTCCAGAGCCATGCCTCCGTGCTCAGTCTAAACATCTTCTCCCCCAGCATCTGCACAACTGATCCCTCCGGTCAGCCTGAGCTCTCCTGCAGCTTCCCTGTCTCTCCCCCTCAAACATCAGCCTCCTCATCCATCTGCCGGGCCCTCAAAACCTCCCACCTACTCCTCCTCTGGCCACTATTAGGTGCTCAGGTTCTCTCTTTACCACCAGAATGAAAGTTCTGTGAGGACAGAGCCTTGAGAGCTGGTTCCCCCTCCTAGGACAGCGGGGACACAGCAGCTGCTGGGATGAATGAGTGAGTGATTGAATGAGTACAAAGAACCATGAATGATTTCAAGTGATTTTCATCTTAGACAGCTCTTAACTTTAACTTTACTCTTACTTTATTTACCGTGTTTTAGCTCGCAAGAAAATATGATTTCCTCATCATAGAAGATGATCCTTACTATTTTATGCAGTTCAACAAGGTAAGCGATGGTGTCAACTCAGCCCACAATTAGAAGATGAGGTGTTGTTAATGCACCCGATTGAATATTAGCCTGGCTGCTGAATATTTTCTTCTGTGGTGTTAACTGCTTATTCCAGAAATTCCCTACTTTTAGAATAGTGGCTGGCTCTCTGTGTCAGGCACATGAAGGAGCATGTGAGTCAAGCTGAGTGTCATCTTGACTCCACATCCTGATCGTAGTTCCATAGACATGGTACCAGGGATGTGGAGTGGGTGTCTCCTGGGCCGTCAGCCTCAGTCTCTCAGGGGAGGCTGATGGGCTGGAGGACTTGGGAGCCGTGTTCAGAGAGAAAGCAGAGGGCTGTGCTCAGTCAGTGATGTACTGTGAGCAGAAGAGGGCGTTCCTAGCAGCATGCTCCCTGCCTGCCATCCCTGTCGCGTAGGGACGGGAACGCACCTGCACAAAAGAGGACTTCCGGATCCTTCCCCAGTGTCCACGTGCACCACTGCCCCCGAGCATTGTTCCCTAGGAGACAACAGTAATGGCACAGACGCCAACACCCGGATCCTCAAAATCTAACACTAGACTTGCTCTCAGGCCTGCAGAGAACAGACACACGGATTCAGTCCCCACTACAAATCTACTGAAGAGAAACACAACGCTTGGCTTTTTACCTGTTTGCCTGACTCCCGTGTCTGCCTGCCACCCACCCTACACACAGCCTGGCCCCCTTCCCTGTGGGCATTTACTGTGAAGTGAACGTGGAAGGTTCAGCGCTGCACGCTGACTACATGGCTCATCTTCACTTACGCTCTCTCAGGGCTTCCAGCTGTTCCAAGGGTCAGCATTCCCTTTCTAAACAGCCCTGCATGCTGAGGACCCTCTTCGTTGTGGTCTTTTCCAAACTAGCTTTCCTGGAATCCTTCCTAGAAAACTGTTCATCCTGGACCTCAAGCCTTGGGACAAGGGGGTCCTATGTGAAGTTTCCCCACTCTGCACAAAGTAGGGATACAGACTCGAACAGATACAAATATGTATTTATCTTCCATTTCAAGCCCTGGGCACCGACATTTCTCTCCATGGACGTGGATGGGCGTGTCATCCGAGCTGACTCTTTTTCCAAAGTCCTGTCCTCGGGGTAAGGCCCTGGCTCTGCCTTCAGGCTGCAGATAAAGGTGACAGGGGCTGCCCCTCAGCGTCTTTAGTGCAGACAGTGCTTCTCACTTAAGGTGCTTGTATACACTCACCTTCACACATCTGCTTGAGTATTACTGTTACTAACAGACTTTCTCCCAATCCATCCCCACTGGTCAAAGATCCTTGACCTTTAAGCTATACTTGTAAGGGAACTGGTCAGGTTTGGGTCGTGTACAGAAGAATTTCAAAATACCTTGTCAAATGTTCATTCTAAGTGTACAATTAAGTTTAAATAAGAAGAAGTTTTACTAGAAGGTGTTAACTGTCATGAAATCAGTAACATGGTATTAATTAATAATGCATGCTTGGTAATGTGCCTTTTCGTTTTGAGCAGGTTGAGAATAGGGTTTATAACTGGTCCAAAGCCCTTGATTGAAAGAATTGTTTTACACATGCAAGTTTCAACAATGCACACCAGCACTTTTGCTCAGGTAATGACAGTTTATGAAATATCAATTTTTTGAATCAGATCATAAAAGAAATAGATGTTGGCAAATAGACAAGAGTAAGGTGTCACTAAGAGAGATATCACTGACTGCATCTCTAGCTCCACATGGACTAGCTAAACAGCACATATTTGCTCTAAAAGGCAAAAGAGATTTGAATGGACCTGATGCTGTTTCAAGTGTAGACAAAGCCCCTTGAGAGTCAGAAATCTTATTCATCTTGTGTCCTGGCATCTAGCCCAAGAACCCCATAAAAACAGTGTTAGACTCAACAGGATGGAAAGGGTTTGGTGAAGTAACACACAGTTAGCTCCACTGTCCTGGTGTCTAAGAGCAAGGGTTCCAAACCTGCGAGTGGCCAAGCATCTGCCTTCACTGCCCATGTGCTAACCTCGCTATAGACACCAGCTGGAATGTATTCTAATTAAAAGACAGTAAAATTATTTTTGGAGACTGTATAAATTTCTTCACAAGCCTTGAGAAATGATTGGACCCATCCCTAAGGCAACCTTGAAAACCAAACCTTAAGGACAGAACTGCTACCTATGAAAGCCAAAAGGGTGGTTTATGTAAAATGGACATTTGTTTGATATTATATATTCCACAGAGTGCAGATGCCTGCATGTTTTATCACCTTGGGGACTTTTTCCATATTTTCTGTATCTGTTATCAGCCAAATTTCACTATCCGTTTATAACATTTAGAACATCTATTCTGGATAAAAAAAACTCTGGAAATATTGTATAACTTTATGCATCAACTGTTCACTTTTCACTTTCATGCATTGGAGAAGGAAATGGAAACCCACTCCAGTGTTCTTGCCTGGAGAATCCCAGGGGCAGGGGAGCCTGGTGGGCTGCCATCTCCAGGGTCGCACAGAGTCGGACACGACTGAAGTGACTTAGCAGCAGCAGCAGTATGTGTTTTATACTTAGACCACCCAGGGCAGCATTTATTGGGTAGATCTGGGACTAGACAGTCTGACTTGAGTCCAGGCTCTGTGATGAGCTGTGACCTCAGGAAAGCTCACCTCGTGCTTCAGTCTCTTTTTCAGTAGAGTGGAGACAATGACCTGCCTAATAAGGGTATTACAAACACCAACTAATCTGAAATATTAATATATTCACATGGTACAGCAGTTTCTGACACATAGCGAGAACCTGATAAACATTTGTTATTTTTAATATTATTGTGCAATAATATTATTGTTATCACTGTTGTTAATCAACATTGTTATAAAAAGCTTGACTCTAAAAAGCTTGGTCCAGATTGGTGCATCTTTTTTAGGATAGTTTGCACATAGTCAAGAGTGATTTGCTTTCATTTTTGGCAAAAACATATTTAGAGTATGAACCTTGTTACTGTCTCATGCTTTTTAGCTCCTGGTATCACACCTTCTATGCCAGTGGGGAGAAGAGGGCTTCCTGGCTCATGTAGACAGGTAATGTACTTGAGGTTTCATACTTGACATAGAAATGGACTTCAGTCTATTAATTTTCATTTTTTAATTATTCCAAAATAATGGGAAAACCACAAATTAGAAAGTTTACCACCGGACAGGTCAAAGAAATATGGTCTATTCCCTCATCAAGAATTCAACATCTTCATCAAGATATAAAATAGATTCTTACAGACTGGACCCTCAGAGCCTTTTGGTTTCTGCAATCAGTGTAGCAAACACATATTTTTCATTGTTTTCTTAGGAGGAGAAGGGGATGACAGAGGATGAGATGGCTGAATGGCATCACTGACTTGATGAACATGAGTTTGAGTGAACTCCAGGAGTTGGTGATGGACAGGCAGGCCTGGCGTGTTGTGATTCATGGGGTCGCAAAGAGTCAGACACGACTGAGCGACTGACCTGACCTGAATATAGAAGTAGGCCTTCTTCAATGAACAATGCAAAGAAATAGAGGAAAACAACAGAAGGGGAAAGATTAGAGACATCTTCAAGAAAACTGGAGATATCAAAGGAATGTCTAATCCAAAGAAGGGCACAATAAAGGACAGACTAAAGACATTGTAGAAGTAGAAGAGATGGAAAGAATAAACAGAAGAACTGTGCATAAAAGATCTTAATGACCCAGATAACTATGATGGTATGGTCACTCACCCAGAGCCAGACATTCTGGAATTTGAAATCAAGTGGGCCTTAGGAAAGCACTGCTGTCAATAAAGCTAGTGGAAGTGATGAAATTTCAGCAGTTACTTAAAATCCTAAAAGATGATGCTATTAAAGTTATGTACTCAATATGTCCGCAACTTTGGAAGACCTAGCCATGGCCACAGGACTGGAAAAGCTCAATCTCCATCCCTGTTCCCAAGAAGGGCAGTATTAAACAAGGTTCAAACCATCAGACAGCTGCACTCATCTCCCATGCTAGTAAGGTTAGGCTCAAAATCCTGCAAGCTAGGCGTCATCATTATGTGAACCAAGAACTTCAAGATTTTCAAACTGAGTTTAGAAAAGGCAGAGGAACCAGAGATCCAAATGCCAATATTGCCTGGATCATAGAGAAAGCAAAGGAGTTCCAGAAAAACATCTATCTCTGTTTCATTGACTATGCTAAAGCCTTTGGCTGTGGATCATAACCAACTGTGGAAAACTCTTAAAGAGATGGGAATACCAGACCATCTTACCTGTCTCCTGAGAAATTTGTATGNCATCCCGCCCTCCTTAAAACTCTCCCTGGCTCACTTGTCCAGAGGCCTCCATGGGATGCTCTCTGCCCACTTCCTGCTGACCTCCCTCCACTCTCCTCTTCACACTCCACCTCAAGCCACAGGATTCTTTCCATTTCTCAAATGTGTACCTATGGTCACCTCTTCCCCAACACTTCACTTCCTCAAAGAGGCCTTCCCTAAATACCCCAAGTCTGCTGAGTGCCCAGGTCCTCCTACAGTGAGCACTAGAACACTGGCATCTACATGCATATTTATCTGAGTAGTGTCTAGCTCAGTGCTCTGGCACCGTCATGAGGGTAAAACCATCCCGTACAATCTTCACTTTCTCTTCATACATTACACAGGCCTGGCTTATAACAGAGACAAGCTTTTTTCAAAGAAGGCATAAAAGTGTTTAGGATCCAAATCAGTTCTGTTATTTTTCATTGTAGAAGAGAGGTTGGCAAACCATGGCTTGAGAGCCAAAGAGAATCATCCCTTGTCTGATCCTGTAAGTAGAGCTTTACTGGAGCTCGGCTTAACTGCTGTCTATGACGCGCTCTCACCACAGAGGCAGAGATGAGCGGTGGCAGCACAGACACCGGGGCCCGCAGAACACGCCCATCTGGCATTTATGGAAAACTTGCCAACTCCTACTCTGGAACCCTAGTGAGCTCAAAAGTTGGGGGGGGTTCTACGACTGGAAATCACACTCTCCAAGCTAACCTGTGCCTCTCTTGTTAGGTGTTTGAAATGATCGTTAATCCTGGAGATAATATCCTTGTAAATGAACCTGTTTATTCAGGAACAATTCATGCTGTGAGTACACATTCTTACAAAAGGCAACTCTTTTTTATAGTAAATAAGGAGAAAGCACTGCATCTTTAGAATTATCTGCCCACTGAAAAATACAATAGCATCTTTGTGAAGAGGAGAAGTTTTAATAGAAGCAAAATATGCTAACCATAACTTCTGATATATACATTACTTTTTACACAATCTAAGTGTGGAGGTGCTAAAATTCAGTTGTGCAAAATCCTGTCCAGTGTTCTTAATATTTCACTTGAAGTGCCTCTTAATTTACAAAGACATTTTTCATTACTATCTATATTACCACATATCTAAGACAAATCATGTGTCAATGTAATATGCCTAAACCTATCAGTATGACCAGGACTTTCATATCTA
The DNA here is from genome assembly GCA_006410675.1 of Oreotragus oreotragus. NCBI lineage: Eukaryota > Metazoa > Chordata > Mammalia > Artiodactyla > Bovidae > Oreotragus > Oreotragus oreotragus. Next base: position 231,683 of record SJYX01009959.1, on the reverse strand, counting down.
GCGTTAACTATGGGACTCTAGACCCAGAATAAGGCACATCACCTGCTCTGCTGGGCCCTGGTCAGAGCTCAGCACTGTCTGGGGCACAATACTTTGGGTTGATGTGAACACAGTCAGAGAAGCAACCAGAGTCACAAAGGATTAGAAATGAGACCACACGTCGAATGCTTTTAGGAACCATGCTCTTTCCCGCAGAAAGAGCAGATCCATGGGGACATGAGGATTGTCCTCAACCACATAAAAGTTAGCCGTGTCACAGAGGAGTTGGATTTGTCTGTGTCCTTGGGTTGACAGAACCGGAACCAAAGTGTGGAAACTGCAGGGAAGCAATTTCAGTTCAACGTAACAACTTTCTAACCATCAGTCTTACCCACTCTCTGAGGAATAAGGCAGGCCCATCACTGCAGGCACACAGAGAAAGCAGCCAGACACAGAAGAACAAATATTGTATGATTTCCCCTTATTCAAAATATATAAAGCAAGCAAATTCATAGAGACCAGAAGTTGGTTAGAGGTGACCAAGGACTGGGGAGGGGGAATGGGGAGCTGTTGCTTGCTGGGCGCAGGGTTTGTGTTTGGAGTGATGAAATGATTCTGGGATTGATAGTGTCACAAGATGCACACGTTGCGAACACAGTGATTGCCACTGAATCACACGCTTTAGAAAGGTGCAGGTTTTAGTAATACATATTTTACCACAACTTTAAAAACTAAAATAATTCCCTTTTCTTCATGATTGGAGACTAATTATTAATTACTTTCCTAAACTACACATATAAAACTTGCATCTGTGTAAATAGCTGGATGCACCTGCACTGTCACCTGCCCAAACAGAGATCTGTGCCAGGCTCTGAGGGCATAGGCTGAAGATCCGTATACAAGACTTCTATAAAACTATGTTCATGAACAAGGCCACCACTATCGACTTCAGCCTCTGCAATCAGTACAATATAGAAATACTTGCACACCCCTTGCAGAGCCACAGCCCGGATGCTCCTTGGTGCCCCAGCACCACCCTGGCCCCCTGACCCCTCTCCTGAGACCACCCTGAACCCCATAGAGTGCAGAGCTAATGCTGGCATGGCAGGGGGTCTCCAGGACCCCATTCCACCCTGCTCTGTGTCTGTTGCTCCCATGCTACACCACTTGTCCAATACTTTGAGTATCACCTCTGCTTATAACTTTTTAGGTATTAGCATCACAGGTGCTTTCTAAGATTGATTTCCTCTCTCAAAATCATTCCCTAATAAACACCTATTTTATGAACCAGTTCTAATCATAACTGTGAAGATAATGCAGCGTGGGCATAGGGCTGAGGGCTGGTTTGCGTTTAAGGGTGTAAATGCTAACATTCTCCTTAGTGTAAGAACCCTTGGCACTGATATTTTATAGTCATGTCTCAATGTCAGACTTGGTTTTCTCTCTGTACTTGACAGCTGCAACCCCTGGGCTGCAACATGATTAATGTTTCCAGTGACGAGCACGGGATTATTCCAGACTCCCTCAGAGAAATACTTTCCAAATGGAAACCAGAAGATTCAAAGGACCCCGAGAAAAAGAGCCCCAAATTTCTTTACACTGTCCCAAATGGCAGCAACCCTGCTGGGAACTCATTAACAGCCGAGCGCAAAAGGGAAATCTATGAGGTATTTTCAAAGAAGGTGTTACATACTTGTGTTCTTGATTCATTCTGACTCTAGAAGAGTGCTCCCAAGTTCCCTCTGTGTTTAGCCTCTTCCTCTCAAGGAAGATGATTTTTAATAAAAAGAAGCCATCTATGCCAGGGTCGCCACAAATTTAAACACAAGAAATTACTATAGTCTGGTTGACTATGATATATTCCTTTCCCTTTAATTGATATTTTCATTGAAGGAGATGCTTTTCTTGGTGTGATGTTACATTCACCTCTTACTCCCTTTTTTCTGTCCGCCCCTCATCTGTCACCTCCAATCCATCCCATGGCCCCCACCACCCACATTACCCAAACCCACCATCTCCTCAGCCTCTCTCCTGCCCTGACCCTGGGACTCCTTTGTGAAGCTCCTCCCCACATACACCCTGTCCCCCCAGTGCCGGCCCCACCACCAGTCACTGAAACCCTTCCTACTCAAGTGTGGACCGACAGCCCCTCCTCCACCGCTTCCCAACCACACACGGAAAATAAAGATAAAAGTCCTTGACTTCCACACACTGACGGGACCTGGGCCTCTGCTCCCAGACTGGGGGCTCTCACATCCTTCCCTCTGTCCCTTAAACATCTATGCCTTCTAGAAACTTCTGTCCCTAAAACATGCCAAGTATTTTCTGACTCCAGAGCCATGCCTCCGTGCTCAGTCTAAACATCTTCTCCCCCAGCATCTGCACAACTGATCCCTCCGGTCAGCCTGAGCTCTCCTGCAGCTTCCCTGTCTCTCCCCCTCAAACATCAGCCTCCTCATCCATCTGCCGGGCCCTCAAAACCTCCCACCTACTCCTCCTCTGGCCACTATTAGGTGCTCAGGTTCTCTCTTTACCACCAGAATGAAAGTTCTGTGAGGACAGAGCCTTGAGAGCTGGTTCCCCCTCCTAGGACAGCGGGGACACAGCAGCTGCTGGGATGAATGAGTGAGTGATTGAATGAGTACAAAGAACCATGAATGATTTCAAGTGATTTTCATCTTAGACAGCTCTTAACTTTAACTTTACTCTTACTTTATTTACCGTGTTTTAGCTCGCAAGAAAATATGATTTCCTCATCATAGAAGATGATCCTTACTATTTTATGCAGTTCAACAAGGTAAGCGATGGTGTCAACTCAGCCCACAATTAGAAGATGAGGTGTTGTTAATGCACCCGATTGAATATTAGCCTGGCTGCTGAATATTTTCTTCTGTGGTGTTAACTGCTTATTCCAGAAATTCCCTACTTTTAGAATAGTGGCTGGCTCTCTGTGTCAGGCACATGAAGGAGCATGTGAGTCAAGCTGAGTGTCATCTTGACTCCACATCCTGATCGTAGTTCCATAGACATGGTACCAGGGATTCAGAATGAAAGTTCTGTGAGGACAGAGCCTTTAGGGCTGGTTCCCCCTCCTAGGACATCAGGGACTCAGCAGCTGCTGGGATGATTGAATGAGTGAGTACAAAGAACTCTGATTCCCAGTGATTTTCATCTTAGATAACTCTTAAGAAATAAATATGCTCCTTTAACCTTTTTGTAGCTCGCAAGAAAATATGACTTCCTCATCACAGATGATCCTTACTATTTTATGCAGTTCAACAAGGTAAGTGATGGTGTCAACTTCACACACAATCAGTAAATAAGTGGTTGTAAGTTATTGCACTGCTTTGATTTTAACCTGGATCCTGAGTGTTTTCATCTCTGGAGCCTTACTCTTTTTCCAGAAATTCCCTACTTTTAGAATACTGGCTGGCTCTCTGTGTCAGGCACATGAAGGAACACGTGAGTCAAGCTGAGTGTCATCTTGACTCCACATCCTGATCGTAGTTCCATAGACATGGTACCAGGGATGTGGAGTGGGTGTCTCCTGGGCCGTCAGCCTCAGTCTCTCAGGGGAGGCTGATGGGCTGGAGGACTTGGGAGCCGTGTTCAGAGAGAAAGCAGAGGGCTGTGCTCAGTCAGTGATGTACTGTGAGCAGAAGAGGGCGTTCCTAGCAGCATGCTCCCTGCCTGCCATCCCTGTCGCGTAGGGACGGGAACGCACCTGCACAAAAGAGGACTTCCGGATCCTTCCCCAGTGTCCACGTGCACCACTGCCCCCGAGCATTGTTCCCTAGGAGACAACAGTAATGGCACAGACGCCAACACCCGGATCCTCAAAATCTAACACTAGACTTGCTCTCAGGCCTGCAGAGAACAGACACACGGATTCAGTCCCCACTACAAATCTACTGAAGAGAAACACAACGCTTGGCTTTTTACCTGTTTGCCTGACTCCCGTGTCTGCCTGCCACCCACCCTACACACAGCCTGGCCCCCTTCCCTGTGGGCATTTACTGTGAAGTGAACGTGGAAGGTTCAGCGCTGCACGCTGACTACATGGCTCATCTTCACTTACGCTCTCTCAGGGCTTCCAGCTGTTCCAAGGGTCAGCATTCCCTTTCTAAACAGCCCTGCATGCTGACGACCCTCTTCGTTGTGGTCTTTTCCAAACTAGCTTTCCTGGAATCCTTCCTAGAAAACTGTTCATCCTGGACCTCAAGCCTTGGGACAAGGGGGTCCTATGTGAAGTTTCCCCACTCTGCACAAAGTAGGGATACAGACTCGAACAGATACAAATATGTATTTATCTTCCATTTCAAGCCCTGGGCACCGACATTTCTCTCCATGGACGTGGATGGGCGTGTCATCCGAGCTGACTCTTTTTCCAAAGTCCTGTCCTCGGGGTAAGGCCCTGGCTCTGCCTTCAGGCTGCAGATAAAGGTGACAGGGGCTGCCCCTCAGCGTCTTTAGTGCAGACAGTGCTTCTCACTTAAGGTGCTTGTATACACTCACCTTCACACATCTGCTTGAGTATTACTGTTACTAACAGACTTTCTCCCAATCCATCCCCACTGGTCAAAGATCCTTGACCTTTAAGCTATACTTGTAAGGGAACTGGTCAGGTTTGGGTCGTGTACAGAATTTCAAAATACCTTGTCAAATATTCATTCTATTTTTAGCGTACAATTAAGTTTAAATAAGAAGTTGTTTTACTAGAAGGTGTTAACTGTCATGAAATCAGTAACATGGTATTAATTGATAATGCACAATTGGTAATGTGCCTTTTCATTTTGAGCAGGTTGAGAATAGGGTTTATAACTGGTCCAAAGCCCTTGACTGAAAGAATTGTTTTACACATACAAGTTTCAGCAATGCACACCAGCACTTTTGCTCAGGTAAGGACAATTTAGGAAACAGGAATGTTTAAATCAGATCATAAAATGGATGTGGGCAAGTAAGACAATGAGAAGGTGTCAGGGAGCCAAGTCAGTGACTGCTTCTCTATTTCCCTACGGGCTGAATTAGAAGATCAGATACCGCAGGTGTTTGCTCCAAAAGGAAAGAGAGATTTAAATACACCTGAGCTGTTTCAAGCTGTAGATCAAGCTCCTTGAGTCAAGAGATCTTATTCATCCTGTATCCTGGCCTCTAGCCCAGGAACCCCATAAACACTCACCAGGACAGAAGAGGTTTGGTGAAGTAACACAACATTATTTTGAGAGGCCATGCAGGGCAGCAGTTATTGAATGGATCTGGTCCTGGACATTCTGACTTGAGTCCCAGATTTGTGACCAGCAGTGTTCACAGGAAATTTAACTTCATCTAATGCCTCAGTCTCAATATGAGTAGAGAGAAATAACGGCCTGTCTAATAAGGGCATTGCAAAGACCAACTTTGCTGAAATATGTGGTACAGCAGTTTCTTGGATATACCAAGGACCATATAAATATTTGTTAATTTCAGTATTATTGTTGTCATTGTTATAAGTCACTGGCCCTATAAAGCTTGGTGCAGCTTATTGCATCTTCTTAGTGTGGTTTGTACATAATCAAGAGTGATTTGCTGTTATATTTGACAAGAAGTACATTTTAGAGGATGACCCTTGTTACTGTCTCATGCCTTTTAGCTCCTGGTGCACAAATTCTACATCAGTGGGGAGAAGAGGGCTTTCTGGCTCACGTTGACAGGTACTGTATTTTAGGTTCCATAGCTTATATAGAAATGGACTTCACTTGATTAATTTTCTATTTTAAATTATTCCCAAATAATGGAAAAATCACAATGATACAAACTTTACTACCTGACAGGTCAAACAAATGTGCTCTATTCCCTCACTGAGTTTCAACATTTTCATCAGATACAAAATAGATTCTTATAGACTGGACTCCAGAGCCTTTTGGTTTCTGCAATCAGTGTAGCAAACACATATTTTTCATTGTTGTCTTCTTCTAGGGTTATTGATTTCTACCGGAAGCAGAGGGATGCATTACTGGCATGAGAAACGCATCAAGACACATATTAATCAAACTAACAAAGACTAAACACAAAGAAAGAATATTAAAAGTAGCAAGGGAGAAGCAACAAGTAACATACAAGGGAAACCCCATACCCTTAACAGCTGATCTTTCAGCAGAAATTCAGCAGGCCAGAAGGGAATGGCAGGATATATTTAAAGGACTGAAAGGGAAAAATCTACAACCAAGATTACTGTACCCAGCAAGGATCTCATTCACATTGATGGAGAAATAAAAAGCTTTCAGACAAGCAAAAGTTAAGAGAATTCAGTACCACCAAACCAGCTTTACACCAAATGTTAAACAGACTTACATAGTCAAGAAATACAAAAGAAGAAAAAAGATCTACAAAATCAACCCCAAACAATTAAGAAAATGGCAACAGGAATAGACATAAAAAGAGAAATTGACAGTAACACAATAATAGTAGGAGACTTTAACACCACACTAACATCAATGGACAGATCATCAAAAGAGAAAATTAATAAGGAAAGACAAGTCTTAAATGATACATTCGTTGAGATGGATCTCATTGATATCTTCAGGGCATTCCATCTAAATGCAGAAGAAAACACCTTCCTCTCAGGTGCACGTGAAACATTCTCCAGGATAGACCACATCCTGTCTCTTATACACATCTAGATGTGTATAAGAGACAGGAGCCATACACTGAAATCCAGTAACTGCAAGAACAGTGTATATCCTTGGAGATGAGATGTTTCTGGGTGTCGTTCTTGATTTACTTGCTTTCTCACATCATTAAATATGCTTTTCTAAGTTATATATGAGTAGAGTTGGACAACTAAAACTATATGTAAGGCATATGCAGATGAGAGAATATTTGAAAAAATAAAATAATTGGTGTTCTGGGAGAAAATTATCTTGCAGGGAAAAAATTATTTTTAATGTCTGGGATTCTGACATGTTTCCATATATTAGTGGACATGATGGCATACAACCCAGATAAACCTGAGATTAACCCTGAGCTTTCATTATCTAATCTCAATGTAAGATGGGACTCCTTTATTAAATTTTTAATGTTATGGCAGAATTCTCCTAAAGCCTCTTCAAAGTGAAAGTTGCTCAGTCATGTCCAACCCTTTGTGACCCCATGGACTATATAGTCCATGGAATTCTCCAGGCCAGAATACTGGAGAGGGTAGCCTTTTCTTCTCCAGGGGATCTTCCCAACCCAGGGGTAGAACCCAGGTCTCCTGCATTGCAGGTGGATTCTTTACCAGCTGAACCACAAGGAAGCCCCAGAAGCATGTTAATTTCAGTAATTCTCCTCTCTGTCTTGTTTTAGGCCTTTCAGAGATTAGCTCAATTTATAGAAGAACCTCTATGAAGAAATCAAACTCTTTGTAGCACTCATGGATTTCACATAAATTATTACTATGTTTTAGCAAGAAGAAATGATCATTGGTATAAGACTTACAGATTGGGTTTCAACAAATATGTCACATTTGTAATAATTTAACCACACAACTTTTAAAGTGCCCTTGAAACCATCAGAATGCCAAAATATATTTATAATCCTTTTGATAAAATTTCAACCCTCAAAATGTTATCCTTATCATGAGTTTTATTGTAAAGAACTCTATAGTTGCTTTCTGCTTTTTCATACTTATTATAGTAAAATGCCAGGCTGGATGAAGCACAAGCTGGAATCAAGATTGCTAATAACCTCAGATACACAGATGACACCACCCTTATGGCAGAAAGTGAAGAGGAATTAAAGAGCCTCTTGATGAAAGTGAAAGAGGAGAGTGAAAAAACTGGCTTAAAACTCAACATTCAGAAAACTAAGGTCATGGCATCCGGTCCCATCACTTCATGGCAAATAGACGGGGAAACAGTGGAAACAATGACAGTCTTTATTTTTTTGGGCTCCAAAGTCACTGCAGATGGTGACTGCAGCCATGAAATTAAAAGATGTTTGCTCCTTGGAAGGAAAGTTATGACAAACCTAGACAGCATACAAAAAAGCAAAGACACTACTTTGCCAACAAAGGTCTACCTAATCAAAGCTATGGTTTTTCCAGTAGTCATGTGTGGATGTGGGAGTTGGACTATAAAGAAACTGAGCACCAAAGAATTGATGCTTCTGAACTGTGGTGCTGGAGAAAACCGTTGAGAGCCCCTTGAACTGCAAGAAGATCCAACCAGTCCATCTCAAGGAAATCAGTCCTAAATATTCATTGGAAGGATGAATGCTGAAGCTGAAGCTCCAATACTTTGGCTACCTGATGCGAAGAGCTGACTCATTTGAAAAGACCCTGATGCTGGGAAAGATTGAAGGCAGGAGGAGAAGGGGATGACAGAGGATGAGATGGTTGGATGGCATCACCAACTCAATGGACAGGAGTTTGAGCAAGCTCTGGGAGTTAGTGATGGACAGGGAAGCCCTGCATGCTGCAGTCCGTGGGGTCACAAAAAGCTGGACAAAACTAAGCATCTGAACTGAACTGATAGTCGCTTTATAATTTCCAGTAAATTTTCTTTGAAACTAATATTTTACAGTAAATTAATTGTAAGAATATAATTGAATTCAAAATGGTATATCATGTAAACTCTATTTTTAATTAAATTTAATTAAAATGTATTGCAAAAGTTGTTAGAATTTGACCATTAGGCATAATTCTCAGTAAGAGGATCACAGACATTATGCTATGGCATAGGAATCACTTTAAAATAAAATTCAAAAACTAAACATACCTAAAGGTCTGCCTGCTAATTCTAAATGAGGAGGAGAGATCCAGGACATAGAAAAAGGTACTAAATTGTATTTTTATGATACTACACAACTTCAAAAATGTATTCATATCAGTTACATGATTTCTGGCTACTACAGTCCTTTCAGGTACTTGCTGCCGCTGCTAAGTCACTTCAGTCGTGTCCGACTCTGTGCGACCCCATAGAAGGCAGCCCACTGGGCTCCCCCATCCCTGGGAATCTCCAGGCAAGAATACTGGAGTGGGTTGCCATTTCCTTCTCCAATGCATGAAAGCAAAAAGTCAAAGTGAAGTCGCTCAGTCGTGTCTGACTCTTAGCGACCCCATGGACTGCAGCCCACCAGGCTCCTCCATCCATGCGATTTTCCAGGCAAGAGTACTGGAGTGGGGTGCCACTGCCTTCTCCACTGAGGTACTTAGAATATACTTGTTAATGATTTTCTTTCTCACCTTTATGATCTTTATTTTCCTCATCTGGTTATTAAATATATGCTGATCTAAATGTTTTCAAACAATCCAGGAAGAATAAGCAATAAAGTTACAGTTGCTGGCTGTCTCAGCCTCAGCATTCATCATCCAGCCTTTTAGATGTTTCTGTGCATGTACACATAGTATGTACAAGAATAGGATGTCATTAGGACAGTATCAGAAATACCCTATATCTGTTTTCTGTTGCTGTAGAAAACTTTACCTACGTTCCATGATCTAGTCCTTATAAAGTTATCAGGTTCTTTGAGGAATTAGGACATTTATGTCACTATTATTCCCACTCTCCTTATATATATATAAATATCTCCATCATGGCTATTATTTTCCCAGCACCTGAATGAGCTGGATCATTGAGTTCTGGTGAGAAACACTATGGTTATTTCAAGCTAACCTAAAATTAAGAGTTGTCAGGAGGTTCAGAAAGCCCCAGGCAGGATAAACCCAGGGAGGAACACACTGAAAGTGAGGAGACGGGAAAATGCATCCTATCCAAATGGAAACCAAAAGAAAACTGCAATATTCATATCAGACAAAACAGACTTTAAAATAGAGACTGTTACAAGAGACAAGGAAGGACAGTACATTACGATCAAGAGATCAATCCAAGAAGAAGAAATAACAATTGTAAATATATACACACCCAACCTAGGAGTACCTCAATATATAAGGCAAATAGAACAGTTGTCACTCTGCAGGGTTTCCTTCTGATTTAAATTTAAATATTGACTTGTCAATTATGAGTCCATCTTCTGGCCCCATGTAAAAAAGTCTTTAATGCTTCCCTGTAGATCACTGAAACTGAAAGCTAGTTCTTTCTGATAAACTGATAAACCACTAGACACACTCATCAAGAAAAAAAGGAGAGGAGTCAAATCAATAAAATTGGAACTGAAAAAGGAGAAGTTGCAACAGACACCACAGAAGTACTAAGGATCAGGAGAGACTACTATAAGCAACTAGAATATATACCAACAAAATGAACAGCCTAGGAGAAATGGATAAATTCTTAGGAAGGTACCAAGACTGAACCAGGAGGAAAGAAAAAATATGAATAACCAATTATACATATTGAAATTAAATCAGAAATTTAAAAGCTCACAACAAGCAAAAGTCCAGGACCAGACAGCCTCACAGGTGAATTCTATTAAACATTTACAGAAGTGTTAACACCCATACTTCTGAAACTATTCAAAAAATTGCAGAGGAAGGAACTTGTGAATTCATTTTATGAGGCAACCATCACTCTGATACCAAATCAGACAAGATACCACAAAAATAGAAAATCACAGGCCAATATCACTGATGAACACAAATGCAAGAAATCCTCAACAAAATACTATCAAATCAACTCCAACAAAACATTAAAAAGATCACACACCATCATCAAGGGGATTTATCCCAGGGAAGTTAGGATTTTTCAATATTAAGAAAATAATCAATGTGCTATACCACATTAACAAATTAAAGATGGTTTTTATTTTTAATTTGGATCATCTCAATAGATGCAGAAAAGTCTTTTGATAAAATTCAACATCCATTTGTGATTTTTTTAAAATCTCTTCAGGAAGTGGGCATACAGGGACCATATAGACTTCCCTGGTGGTTCAGATGGTAAAGAATCTGCCTGCAATGCAGAAAACCTGGGTTCAATCCTGGTTGGGACAATCCCCTGGAGAAGGAAATGGCTACCCACTGCAGTATTCTTGCCTGAAGAATTCCATAGACAAAGAATCCTGGTGGCCTACAGTCCATAGGGTCACAAAGAGTCAGACATGACTGAGCAACTATCACTCACTTACTTTGACCACCTGACCCGCCTCTTGAGAAATCTGTATGCAGGTCAGGAAGTAACAGTTAGAACTGGACATGGAACAACAGACTAAAGACACATCTGTGCTTTGTTATGCTGTGGGTTGTCTGTTTATTGGAATTTATTTCCAGGGAGAACAGAGAAACCCTGGGTATCTGATGCTTGGGAGGCACTTTGCTAGAATTCCGGGGGTGGAGAGAAGCGTGATGTTTGGTGCATACCTGCTTTGGGCCCAGTGGTTCTCATCTGTGCTCCTTGCTGTCGCCTCCCCTCACAGCCCTCGGCGTGGGGTTCAGAGCTTCTCATTGTTCCTCAGGTTCACATCTCTTATCTGTGTGGGGAGAAACCTCAGGGCCTTTGGGAAAAGAGGCCCCAGGCCCAGCTCACCCTTCCTGCAGTGTCACTGGGAAGGCAGCACTGGGTGTCTGTGGGATATCCCGCCTACTGCCTGATTAACCAGCTGACCTGGGGCCTTCTGCAATCCTCAGGAATCTGTAAAATGAGAATGGCAGCGCTTCCTCGCAGGGATACTGTGAGGTTCAAGAAGGAGAATGACTGCGCCAGCACCTGGCCCAGGGCTCAGCGCCTGTAGGTGTGAGAAGGAGGTAACATTCAAGCTGACTCTCAGCGGGGGAGTTCTCCAGGTGAAGAAGGAGGGAGAGGACACTCAGAAAACTTGGTTCCTCATGGGTGAAGGCATGGAGCCCCGAAGCAGCCTGTGACCTAGGGGAGCAGGGAACAGTGCATGTGGTTGTTGTGTGGGACCTTCTCCTCAAACTCTACCCTCAGCCTGCCCATCCCTAGTGCTCCCCGACCCTGTGAATACCTAGAATCTTTAGAGCCACCATGGACACTTTCCTCTCTTCATCCCTCATAGTCAGTCACCATTTCCTGTTGATGTCACCTCCTAAGTCTCCCTTGAATCCACTTTCACCCACCCCCGTCCAGTGGATATCAGCTCTCCCTTCGTCACTGACTCCCTCCGAATGTCCATGCTTCTGCTTTTGCTTCCTTCCAGTCCAGTCTACACACCGCAGATCATGAAAACTGATGCTGGTACTGCCCTGTGTGTGCTAAGGGCATGGCTCAGTCATGTCCGACTCTTTGCGATATCATGGCCTATACAGTCCATGGAATTCTCTAGTCCAGAATACTGGAGTGGGTAGCCTTTCCATTCCCCAGGGGATCTTCCCAACCCAGGGATCGAACCCAGGTCTCCTGTATTGCAGGTGGACTTTTACCAGCTGAGTCACAAGGGAAGCCCAGGAATACTAGAGTGGATAGGCTATCCCTTCTCCAGTGGATCTTCCCGACCCAGGGAATTGAACCGGGGTCTCCTGAATTGTAGGTGAATTCTTTACCAACTGAGTTATCTGGGAAGCCCAACCAACACTCTTTGACAGGCTCCTAGAATTCTTGGGGACCCACCACAGGCAACCCTTGGTGTGTAGCGGGCTGCCCCCTGAGCCCCTCTCCCCCTTCCTCTGCACTCTCCTGCCGTGGTGGGTGGCTCTGCACAGTTCCTAGAACATGTCTTACTCCTTCCTCACCCAGAACCTTGACTTTCAACCCTTTCATTTCCTCCCCATTAGCCTAGTTCACGCCTGCTCATCATTCAAGTGTTTGCATGTATGTTACTTCCTCACTGTGCTCTGTAGCATCCTCAGCTGGCATGTTCCATTTGCATCTGATTTTAGTTAAGAATCTTTGCATTTGGAGGAGGTGTTTTGAGAGGCAGTGTAACCAAGTGGTAGACTCATGGGCTTGGGAACCCAGGGAGTGTGGGCTCAGAACCACTGATGCTCATTGGCTGTGACTTTGAGCAAATTATTTACTCACCTTAGTTTCCCCATCAGTACAAAGGGATAATAATAGTACCCATCCCAGTGGGTTGTGAGGATGAAACAAGTTATTATTAGAAAAATCTTTACTAGTGCTATACCTCACCCATAGGAGGTCACTGTATAAGTATTTGTTACATAAATAAAATGATTTGCTCCCAAGCATTTTGTTCACACACCAGGTGTGGCATCTATCGTGTTGTGTTTAGTCAGATCTGCTTCCCTCAGCTGTAAGGTCCTTTTGAGGGCAGGGACTATGGCTTAGGCATTCTCTGTATGCTGATTCCCAGAAAAGTGCTCAGTGCACAGTAGGTTAGCAAGAAATGGTGCAGGAAAGGAATGACATGTGATGACAGAGGCGAAATGCTAAGAACAGAATCATATTCTAGAGGCAGGCCTGCATGCTTAACTCTGCCATGCCCACTAGCATGACGAGCCAAAAGGCAGGGTCCAAGGGGAGAGCCTCCGAGTTTTAGTGTCCTGCCCTCTAGGGTAGACTCAACACCACCGGTAGATCCACTCAAAATTTCCATAGAGATTTTCTTTACTAAAGGACAAAGCACACACTGGGCTTACATTTTAAAAGACAGACAGTAAAACTCAAGGAGTGATCTGGAATGGCTGGGAATTCACTTTAAAATGCCCTTTTTAAGTATGGAGGGAATTAAGATATTAGATTAACAGATAAATGTCCCAGAGAATAAATTATAAAATTAGTCAGTTTTTTTTTGCTTCAATAGCCTCTTTTGCTGAGCTTTAAATTACCAGTACTAAGTAGCGGGGGCGGGGGGAAGAGGACTCATTAAAAAAATTGATTTAGGACAACTTGCTAAGAGATATTTTTACCCAATGAGCATGGTATTATCGGAGACAGCTGTGCTCTTTAACTCCCCAAATTTACTTAAAGAATAGATGGAAAACCATCTTTCTACTTTATATGTGTGATTTATTTTGGGGAATGAAATCTGTATGCTGAATGGTGGTGCAGCAGTGAGAGAGGCATGGCTGGGGCACACAAGCTCCCCTCCCACCCCCACTATGTCTCTAGTAGTGTGTGTGTGTGTGTGTGTGTGTGTGTGTGTGTGTGTGTATGTGCACGCACGTGTGTGTGTGTTTGTGTTTCTGGGAAACTTCTGCCAGGTGCAATATCTCCTTTTATCTTCAATATCATCAGAGTCACTAAATCACAGTACTAGCTTGTCAACTGCCTATTTGTCAGGTATCAAATCAGAGGCCCCTAGAGTTGGAATTTTATTTTATTTTTTATTTTTTTGTATTTATTTATTTTTTTACACGAACTCCCAAACATGGAATTTTAGATTAGCTCTTTCTAACTGCTATTTTGAGCCAGTGTGCTCAGTCACTCAATCCTGTCCGATTCTTTGCAACCCCATGGATTGTAGCCCACCAGGCTCCCCTGGCTATGGAATTTTCCAGGCAAGAATACTGGAGTGGGTTGCCATTTTCTACTCCAGGGGTTCTTTCTGACCCAGGGATTGAACCCAGGGATCCAGGGATCCCAGCACAACTCTTGCATCTCTTGCATTGGCAGGTAGATTCTGTACCATGCGGCCGCTGGGCTGTAGATCGTCTGTTACACATGGTCCCTTCTTTAGTAACCTAGCATTTGAACAAAGGAGTGTGAGATGCTCTAAGCAGTTCATGTGCTTTGCAATTCATTTCAGTAATGATAAAAATGAATTAAAGTTAATTTAAAATGTTTACACACATTTAACCCTTTTTTGAAGAATGTATTTGGTTAGTTAGCTTTGAAGCATTTAGTAAATGCTTGTTCTATACCCACATCATTTGATTTGTAAGTAGGGACATCGTAGTTGAGGTTGGAAATCATGCTTACTGCCGGGAGACTCCACCCCAGCCACCCTCTTTTTAAGTGAAGAGCTCCCTTAATACATTCCCTACTTGAGAGTCTAAGGCTGTCCAGAGTCTGAGAAAACACCCACCCACTCTGTGCAAGGCTTGGGTTGAGAAGTTAAGTGTTGAAGGAGGACCAGTTTGTGGTAGAGTCAGGTCTCAGAAATAGGTTTCCTGACTTACCTAAACCCTTTCAGAAGTCCCCACACCCCAGGTGAAAAACTGGTGTTGATCATTTGTGTAACATCACACCACAAAATTTCTAATTCACTGCAGATGTTTGCCACAGAATGTTATCCCAGAGACACAGGATGTATTGGGTTGGCCAAAAAGTTCATTCAGGTGTTCAGTACCATCTTCCAGTAAAGCCTGAACGCACTTTATGGCCAACCCAGAACGTGGGGTTTGGTGGGGACAGCAATCATGCTGTGTTCTCCTGCTGTCCCCGAGGACACTGCCCAGTGTGCGTGGGCCCAAGCAGAGGAGGGGCCAGTGCCCAGAGCTCTAGTGACCACAGTGGCTCCACACACCTGCTTTTCTGGAACCGTTTCTTACTCTTACAAACTAAGAGGTAGGTAGGTATTCCTTGTCCACTTTAGAGATGAAGCAATGTGGCCCAGGGAGGTTTGCTGTTGTTGTTTAGTTGCAAAGTCGTGTCCAACTCTTTTGTGAGCTCCAGGGACTGTAGCCCACCAGGCTCCTCTGTCCATGGGATTCTCCAGGCAAGAGTACTGGAGTGAGTTGTCATTTCTTTCTCCAGGGGATCTTCCCAACCCAAGGACTGAATCCAGGTCGCCTGCTTGGCAGGCAGATTCTTCACCACTGAGCCATCTGGGAAGCCCTCTAGAGAGGTTAGGTTAGATAACTATTGAAGACTCGAGTCTGCCTGACTCTGAAGCCTGAGGAAGCTCTTCCCATATAAATGGACACCATAAAGATGGACAGCACTGTCCAGAAGTTGAGTTGGCTGTGTAGAGAAGAGAGGCACAGAGCCTTAGCTGGAGAGGGAAGATGAGGCTAATGGAAGCTTTCCCCCGTTCATTTTATTATGATTATTTTTAAACAAAATACCTGCAGTGCATGGGCTACCTCTAAAAGTGGACAAATGAAAAGGTTCCCACTAGGTGCTTCTGGAGTAGAAACCAGGAGGCTAGGGCTAGGATAGGAGGGACATTTTCTTTCTTTCTTTCTTTCTTTTTTTTTTTTTTTTACCATATACTTATTTTGTACCTTTTAAAATTTTGTACATGTGAATGTGTTAAAAGAGGAGAGAAAAAAAAGATAATGCATGTATTTGCTGAAGAATTTAGCCTATACAAATGGAATGTGGGACACGGCCATGAATGTCCTTCTGCTGAGCCCAGTCCTTCTTGCTACCCCTCCTCCCCACCACCATGGCCCCCATCAGCCATTGCTGTCGTTTTGAAGACCCTTTGTGCACACATGTACACATGTCCTCTTTAGCATAGGTTAGATTAGATTGTACATACTGGGTGACAGCTTGTTATTTTCACTGACTATTCCACATCAGTACACATAGGTTTACTTCATTCATTTCAAAGGCTGCCTGATGTTTCCTCTATGTGGATGTACTAAAATGTATTTATCCAGTTCTCTATTGATAGATATTTAAATTGTTTCCAGTCTTTGCTCTTATAAGAAACCTAGCAGTGAATATTCTTATATCTTTCCACACTGTGCAGATCAGTCTGTAAGATAAACATTTAGCAATGCACATCAAAAGATCAAAGGATATTTGTGTGTCTTTGACTATTTTTTTAAGATTCTTTTTGATGTGGACCATTTTTAAGTCCTTATTGAATTCAATACAATAGTGCTCTGTTCCATGCCCTGGTTTTTCCTGATCCTAACTCTCTGACCAGGAATTGAACCTAAACCCGCTGCATTGGAAGGTAAAGTCTTAACCACTGGACCACCAGCGAAGTCCCATGTCTTTGATTTTTAAAAATGGTATGTGCAGCTTAAAATTTGAGAGATACTGTCATATTGTCTCCTGAAGAGGTTGTACAATTGCCCTTCCACCACAAGGCATGAGGATGTTGGTTCTTCACACACAAAAGAGAGGAGCAAACTTTCTATGGAAGAAAAGTCTTTAGAGACACAGGGCAAAGGCTGTAAGGGCCAGTTCCATGGCCTCTCCACGGCAGGGGCAGAACCATATCCACAGGGCCTTTGCCCATCTCCATGGGGACTGGGTTTCCCTCCTCAGTCAGCCTATGGATATTTATGGAATATCCACTGTGTGCCATGTACTTTACTAGGACCTGGAGGGATCCCCAGGAGTCAGACTCTGGACTTTCCCCCAAGAAACCTGTGATCTAATTGGGCAGCTAAGAAACCCCTTATGAGAAGAGAAGCAGCAGTACAAAAGACTGAAAGCCCAGATTCTAAGTGAGGCTTGTGAACAGTAAATGTCTCTGGAGGCTGGGGGAAGTCTGATCAATTTTGGCCTTGGGAAGTCTTCTCAGAGGAAGCAAAATTTATGCTAACCTTGAAGAATGGGTAAGATTTTGCTAGGCCAAAGGGAGAATGTGAGTGTTAGAGGTGGGAAATAGATTCTTAGTTATTACACAACAGTTAATTGGTGCTGATCACAATGCATCAGATGTAAGAGATGTGAATTCAATCCCTGGATCAGGAAGATCCACTGGAGTAGCAAATGGCAACCCACTCCAGCATTCTTGCTTGGAAAATACCCATGGACAGAGAAGCCTGGCAGGCTACAATCCATGGGGTCACAGGGAATTGGACACGACTGAGCAAGGAGATCCAACCAGTTCATTCTGAAGGAGATCAACCCTGGGATTTCTTTGGAAGGGATGATGCTAAAGCTGAAACTCCAGTACTTTGGCCACCTCATGAGAGAGTTGACTCATTGGAAAAGACTCTGATGCTGGGAGGGATTGGGGGCAGGAGGAGAAGGGGGCAATTGAGGATGAAATGGCTGGATGGCATCATGGACTCGATGGACATGAGTCTGAGTGAACTCTGGGAGATGATGATGAACAGAGAGGCCTGGCGTGCTGTGATTCATGGGGTCGCAAAAGAGTCAGACACGACTGAGTGACTGAACTGAACTGAACTGAGCAACTGAATGAACACACACATACATACATGTCAGATACTGTGCAAGACATTAATTAATTTGCTTAAGTAACAAGTCCTGCATGCCTAATGGGAGCCTGGGGAACTTGGATTCTAGGCATTTTCACACTTGTATGCCTCATTTTACAGAGAAGCAAACTGAGGCCCAGGGAGGTTAAATAACTTGCCCAAGGTCACCCAGCTAGTGAGAGGCCAAGCTGGGAGCTTAATGTTGGTTTTCTGATCCTTATTGTCTGGTCCTTATTATCCCTTGCTAACTGCTAGAAAGCAAAGGTACAGAAGGAAAAATGCACAAAACCCATTTGGAAGATAAAATATAGGTCAGTTTATGAAGGATAATTTAGGTACCAGATCTGAGGTCTATTCCAGTTGCCCAAGCTGCATACTCTTATAACAAAACAATCTGTAAGGAAAGATGACATTTTTGTGGTTTGAAATTTCACAGCTCATGCAAGTGGTGTTTATTTTTTCCTGCAAATTACAATCTGCATTGACATTATTAAGGAAATCACATGGACCCAGCAGAAAATGAAGAATCCAATTGATTATTTTTATTGCTATAGAAGTCTTTTGTAGGCGGGCTGGGCAGAGACCCAATTTCATTTGCTTGTAATATTGCAAACGCTGCTAATTGCCTGTCTTTAGTAAAGGATAGAGACAAAGGAACAATCAAAGGTATTTATTAGAATTTGTTTGGATAAATTAGCTTCACATTTCAGTGGGCTTCATCTCAGTGCAGAACACCCAAACTCCACGTGTTAATAAATGACAGTCAAGACATCACCTTTTGCACTGTTTATACAGTTGTTTCTGGCAATGCTGTAAAGTACCATTGAATTGATTATTTTCAGGCTGACTTTTTTTTTCTGAAGAACTTGAACTATTAGTGCTTTGCCATTCAATCCAATTTAGTAGTTATGACAGTTGGAATAACTACATTGCATCTTAATGTGTGTGTCTCATGCATAAATCACATTGTTTGCCAAGAAATAGAGAACAGAGAAGCTGCTGCTGCTGCTGCTGCTGCTGTCGTCACTTCAGTGGTGTTCAACTCTGTGCGACCCCATAGATGGCAGCCCTTCCATCCATGGGATTTTCCAGGCAACAGTGGGTTGCCATTGGCTTCTCCAGAGAAGCTGCTACGAGACTGGAAATTAGTGCTAAACAGATAACTGGGTCTTACAGATTGGAAGGTGGAAATTCACTGAACATCTGAGAGTCCAGTAAACTCTGGGATACTTGT
This sequence comes from Oreotragus oreotragus, assembly GCA_006410675.1. Lineage (NCBI taxonomy): Eukaryota > Metazoa > Chordata > Mammalia > Artiodactyla > Bovidae > Oreotragus > Oreotragus oreotragus. The sequence continues at coordinate 212,568 of SJYX01009959.1, read as the reverse complement.
TGCTTAACAGATCTTCATCTCTGGGATTTTGTTGCTTAATAGATCTTCCTTGACATGACATCCTTTCAATGTTTATAAAAGTTGCTTTAGCTTTCCAGTTTGATGCACGTTTTCATATTCATTCATTCATTTCTGAGAGCTCAGAAATGTTGGGGGTCTGAAGAATCATGCATTGTCTTTGCCCACTGAACAATAACCCTGTAAAGGGTACCAAACAAATGCATACTAATTTTAGTAGTGCAGGGTAGAAGTGGTCTGTGGTCTGAAAGCTTTGTTCTTGGGAGAGATGGCAGGTGATAGGTTTAGAACCATACTCTAAGGTCAATTCTTACCAACTATTTGATCTTGGGCAGTTTGCATAAGCTCGCTAGGTCCTAGTTTTCTCATCTATGAAATGGAGATAAACCACAGCCATGATGGGGTTGTTAGGAGTAAAGTACCTGATACTCAGCTCAGGAAATGGAAGCTTTTATAATTATTGTTTATTCTTAGGTTTCAAGCATCAATCAGCCAAACTTGACAGCAAGGCAGGTGGTGGTGGGGGTTATCAGGGAGGACTTTGTGATGGGTAAGCCTTGGGTAAGCTGAGTTCTGTGGAGGAGATGGGCCTTTTGCAGGCAGGAGCTGAAAACCAGAGCCGGGGCAGGTGGATAGGGTTTGGGTACGGGGTGTGGGTCCCTCTGACATGAGTGGGAGAAGTGAGAGGAGATTGGAGAAGTAGGTGGCTTGTCATGGAGGGATTCATGGATTCCTGCAAACTGGCAGGTTGTTCAAATATTCCCAAGAACCAGGCCAGTCCTCATAAGCTAAGGGGAAGTGAAAATCTGTTGCTTGAGGCCTGGCTTCCCTGGAGATGTAGTATTTTATTCCCAAAATGAAATTCAGTCACTGCTTCCCTGGGCAAATCCATAAATTAAGGCAAGGCAGAAAACACAGGTATTTTCTAACTTCTGCATCATCTACTGCTGATACTCTGTGGGAACTTCCAACAGGGTGGTCGGGGTAGACCTAAGTCTTCTACAGGCCTCAAGGGGACACATTACCAATGCTCGTCAAACCTTTTATTTTCCTCACTGTGGAGTTTTGTGCCGTTTAAGATGACAGAGAGAATATGTTCCCAAAAGTAATAGATTTCAAAAGCCTGTAAAATGGCTGTGGGCCCCACTCGCATTTCCTCTTTCCCAGCCCTTTCCAGCTCTGTCCCCAAGGGCTGGTCCATGTGGATGAACTGCTAAGTGGGATTTCTGGAAACTTGGGGCCCAGCCCCTGAATTAAGGTGGTTGTCTCAGCCCTGCCTCCTTCTTTCACTTCTTTCTTCAGCTATCATGGGGCTCATAGGGCCTCAGAAGCACCTTACCCCATTCTAAGACATGTCTTGGCAGAGGAAATCTAAGGCAGGTTTTGTTTTAGAAGATCAGAGATGGCAGATTTCCCTTTCTTCCCTGGAAGAAACTGTACAGACAACCTTCTGGCTTCCTTATCCAATGCCTGTGACTTCAGTTGAAGGGAAAATATCTTTAAAGGGAAAATGGGACCTCCTTGGTGGTACAGTGGATGGGAGTCGGTCTGGCAATACAGGGGATATGGGTTCGATCCCCAGTCTGGAAAGATTCCACATGTCAAGGAGCAACTAAAGCCCATGCGCCACAGCTACTGAGCCCACACACAACTACTGAAGCCTGTGCACCTAAAGCTCATGCTCTGCAGCAAGAGAAGCCCCCACACTGAGAAGCACGTGCCCCACAATGAAGAGCAGCCCCCACTGGCTCCAGTTAGAGCGAGCCCGTGCGCAGCAACGAAGACCCAGTGCAACCAAAGCATGACTAAGTAAATAAAGTGATAATAATAATCAGTAAGAAGGAAAACCTAAAGGAGCTTGGGGGGGATGCTCTCAGTCAGAGCTTGACGAACACTGGCTGATGGGGAGGCCAGCCACCCTGGTGCAGGACTGATTACACTGAGACATCGCTGCTCTTGATGGACACGAGTCAGAATGAGCCTGATTATCGGTGGACTGCAGGCAGAACCCTGGGCACAATGCAAGCCAACAGAAACAGAGAGGCTATGGAGTTCAAGGCCAAATGAACTTTGAGCCAACTGTTACCAGGCAGCAATTATAAAACATTCTACAGCCTCTCAAACTGGGAACATGTGCCATCCATTTGATTCTGACCCAGCCCTGTGAGGAAGGAGGTCTTTGCCTTGTTTCATAGGTAAGGAAGTAAGGCTCAGAGAGGCGTGTTCAAAATGTCAGAGCCAGCATCTGGCAGAACTGGTGCTTCAGAGGGTCTAACGGCCAACCCCACGCTCCTTTCCTGGCACCATGCCTCTGTCATTTGTTATGCAGCCAGCAGAATGGGCCCAGACCAGCTGAGGGACTGACCCCTGTGTATTCTATTCTTAGTGTGAGTCACTGTAATGGTTGGGGCCTCAGTTTACCAAGCTGCATGAAGGAGGGGACTGATTCCAACTTATTGCCAGTCCAGAAGGAAGGCATAACTACTTGGCAGTCAAAGAAGAAATCAAGAGGAACCAGTCTACATCGCTTCCTAGGGCTGTGTCTTTTGGAGGATGATATGCAAAATGCGAGATTAGAATAAATAGGATGAAAAAGGAAGCCTCCCAGTCCCCCGTATCTCCCCTGGACAGTTCATAGGCTCTGCTCTGAGGGAACCTGTCCTGCTATCTTCCCAAATGAGCCCTAGGGGCTGCCTGGCTCTCAGCTGTTCCAGAGACTCAGAGAACCTGGGTGCCAGAGCAGATGGACCTGGGCTGGAAGCCCAAGTTCATCATTTCTGTACTGATCACTTAGCCCAACTGAGACTCAGGGTCTTCATCTGTGAAATGGGGTCATATGAGAATACCATCCTGCTAGGGCTGTTGTGAGAGGTGAGACAACTCACGGACCATGCTTGGCACTCCGTCTGGCATAAGGAGTGTCCCCTGAACTTCCCTCCTGGTCCGGTGGTTAAGAGTCTGCCCGCCAATACAGGGGACAGGGCTCAATCCCTGGTCTGGGAAGATTTCCCCTGCTGAGGGGCAACTAAGCCCGTACGCCGCAGCCCCTGAGCCCACACTCTGGAGCCCACGAGCCGCAGCCCCTGAGCCCATATGCCCTAGAGCCTGTGCTCCTCAACAAGAGAAGCCACCGCAATGAGAAGCCTGGGAACCACAACAAAGAGTAGCCCCCCACTCACCGCAGCTAGAGAAAGCCTGTGCAGAGCAACCAAGAGCCAGGCAGCAAACAAACAAACAAAAACCACAGAAATAATTTTTAGCAATTAAAAGTGTCCACTAAATGATATGTCACTTTTATTGCTAATGTGGTCAGTGCTCACTCTGTGTCAGGCACTGTGCTAACCACCTTCTATAAATTAAATCACTCAATCCTATTAAACAACATAATACAGGTAAAGAGCTTCACCTAGTTTCTGGCATAAGGAAAGTGCTTACAGTGGTGCCTGCTGTTAACCTAGGGTTTCACACAGTTAAACAGGCCTGGGCCTCTGCCCAGGTCCTGGGCCGTCTGTTTCATGGGGACGGAATGTCATGACCTAGCTCATGTGTCCTTCAGTGTCTCCCTTTGTTGTAAATCCATTTATTGCTCAAGGCCGAGCACAGAGGCCACCTCGTCACAGTTTTGCGGTTTCCTGATGGAGACAGACAAGTAAGTCAGCAGTTGCAATGTAGTTCCAGAGTGCTTCAGCGGGGGTAGGGTGAAACTATGGTTGTGGGGAACAGGAAGGGATAGTCACCTCTGGTGTGAGGGCAGAAAGGACAGGGAGTAGGTGATGGAGGAAAGACAGTGGAATTGGTCTTGAAGGAAGAGCAAGCGTATGCTGGGCAGAGCAGAGGAAAGAGGACGTATTCAGGAAGCTGTGGGCCACTGGAGAGGGGCAGCGAGCAGGCAGGGGAGTGGGTGGAAGGCTGTGGTGACAAGGCTTAGTTGCATTTTCTCTGGAGGCTGTGAGGAGCTGGGAAGAAAATGTGGTTAAATCTGTCTCTTTGAAACATCATTGGGATTGTAGAGAAAGGTTGGATGGGAGAGTGGGAGCTGCTGGGGGTCTAGAGCAGGAGTGAGGGCAGGAGCGGTCAGGGTGCAGAGAGCACGGGAGTCAGGGAGCACAGGGCAGGCAGGCTGTGTGACCTGTGGTGAAATGAGGGTCGGTGGACTTCGTGACTGGCCGGATGTGCAGGGAGGGAGAGAGAGCCGCCCAGGGTGACTTCAGAGCTCTGACTTGGGAAGGTCTGACAAGGGAGGGTTGAGAAGGGGCTGCATGAGGGGGCATCTGAGAAACCATTTGTTCCCTCAGCATGGGCAGTTTGGTGGACAGATGGGAGCCTCTCTGCTTTGGCCGCTGGGCAGAGGTCCTGAGTCCATGGGGACCTGGATGCCCAGCAGCTGGCTCCGGCTGCCCCAGCCTGGGAGTGGTTCATGTCCTTGACAGGATGAGGACTGACACAGAGGGGAGTGGAGGGGCCTGAGGATATTTAGCTTGGGTTGAGAGACTGAAGAAGCCATTACCCTCATCCTGACCCTTCATGTCTTCATGGAGAAGACGCAACTCTTTGTGCTCCTGAACACCAAGCTTTGACATGTGAGAGAGAGCCGAGAGATGCTTGATCTGGGCTCAGCATAAAGGAGACTTGTTTCTTTCTCTACAAGATGGTGACAGATAGCCTGTGTCAAGAGAAATGCGTGTAAAGTGCTCTTTCCTGCTCTTAGCACAGAAGATGTGCTCCCTAGCGGTCAGGAGGTGCCTGGAAGAACTGTCCTCATCTCTCCCACCTGAGGTTCCCTTGCTCCCTGCCTCAGTCCCTGAAGCTCTCAGTGGAGGAGGGACGGTTGCCTCACACTGGATGTAGAAGGGCTTCAGATCAAGGGTTACCCTCCCACTCCAAGACTACATCACTTTTGGGTGAGCAGATGGATCTGGTGTGGCTACAACATGGTTTTAGCTGACAGTGAGTCAAAAAGGGGACAGCTTTCCTTTTACCCAGATTTGCTTCAATGTGAAACAAGAAGCATGAATGTGTGTTCACTCACTTCAGTCATGTCTGACTCTTTGTGACCCCATGGACTGTAGCCTCCCAGGCTCCTCTGTCCATGGGATTCTCCAGGCAAGAATACTNAGGGGACAGCTTTCCTTTTACCCAGATTTGCTTCAATGTGAAACAAGAAGCATGAATGTGTGTTCACTCACTTCAGTCATGTCTGACTCTTTGTGACCCCATGGACTGTAGCCTCCCAGGCTCCTCTGTCCATGGGATTCTCCAGGCAAGAATACTAGAGAGGGTTGTCATGCCTTCCTCCAGGGGATCTTTCTGACCCGGGGATCGAACCCATGTCTCCTGCATCTCCTGCAGATTCCTTACTGCTGAGCCAGTGGGGAAGCCGGTGAGACAAGATAGAGACTGTCAAATGGCCATAGTCAGGCCAACCTGACTTGTCTAGGTTGGAGATAATCAGGACCCTTAATCCATTGGGAGGCAGCATGGTACAATGGAATGAGCAAGAGATTTGGGGTCAGGGAACCTGGCATGAAAGCCTGTCTTTGTCCCTTGTGAGCTCTGTGACCTTGGACAAGTCATCTAACCTCTTAGACTCACATTCCTTCTCCTCTGTGTTCTTTCAAGGAAGGCAAGAGATGATATAGGCAAAGCCCCTCACTGCACATGGCATACAGTAAGGACACAGGAAACTATCATCCACAGCTGAACCAGCTAATGTGAGAAAAATATTAAGTGGAACAGTTTCTTCTCCTCCTACCTCCCGGCTGCATCTTCACATGCTGTCCCCAGACATTTCCCCTGGAGTTTTGTCTGTGGGTTGTCATTTTGTCTGCTTGCCTTTCATCCTCCTGAAGCCTTGCTAATCGCACAGGAAGTGGGTGGGTAATGTGCTTCTCTGTTGTTCCACTGGCCTCCCAGTGAGTCGTGCTGTTTTGCTTTCCTCACCACGGGGGCTTCTCACACCCTCTAATGACTGTTTTCCCTTCAGAAATGGCATATTTTTAGACAAAAGCATTTCCTGTGGTTCATCTCTGACGGCCTGGCAGATCTCTGATTTCTCATCAGTTTTCTCTGCCTCTCTCTGGTCACATAAAACCCACTCCAGCAGCATGTGTGCAGGAAATGCAGGAACCACACGCTGCCAGCAGCCTTCTCTGCTCTGAGCTGATACCCAGCGTTCAGGCGCTGGGGCCCTAGGCCAGGGCTGGGCTGTCCTTGGTTGAGGCCTTGGGTCTGAGTGGTTGGGACTTCGGTGGATACTTTTTTCAGCTGGTGCGCTGCCCCTCCAGCTGGTTGTCCAGCTCCCCTGTGCCAGTGTTGGAGAGCTGGAGGGTGGTGGTTGTTTTACCAGAAACACTCACCCTTCTTAGTTGCTGTTTGTTGTTCAATCTCTTAGTCCTGTCCAACTCTCTGTGACCCCATGGGCTGCAGCACCAGGCTTCCCTGTCCTTCACCATCTCCTAGAGTTTGCTCAAACTCATGTCTGTTGAGTCGGTGATGCCATCCAACCATCTCACCCTCTGTTGCCCCCTTCTCCTCCTGCCCTCAATCTTTCCCAGTACCAGGGCCTTTTCCAATGAGGTGGCTCTTCACATCAGGTGGCCGAAGTGTTGGAGCTTCAGCATCAGTCCTTGTGATGAATATCCAGAGTTGATTTCCTTTAGGATTGACTGGTTTCATATCCTTGCAGTCCAAGGGACTCTCAAGAGTCTTCTCTAGCACCACAGTTCAAAAGCATCAATTCTTGGCTCTCAGCCTTCTTTATGGTCCAGCTCTCATATCTGTACATGATTACTGGAAAAACCATAGCTTTGACTATACTGACCTTTATCAGCAGTGATGTCTCTGCTTTTTAATATGCTGTCTAGGTTTGCCATAGCTTTCCTTCCAAGGAGCAAGTGTCTTTTAATTNCATCAATTCTTGGCTCTCAGCCTTCTTTATGGTCCAGCTCTCATATCTGTACATGATTACTGGAAAAACCATAGCTTTGACTATACTGACCTTTATCAGCAGTGATGTCTCTGCTTTTTAATATGCTGTCTAGGTTTGCCATAGCTTTCCTTCCAAGGAGCAAGTGTCTTTTAATTTCATGGCTGTGGTCACCATCCACAGTGATTTTGCGGCCCAAGAAAATAAAATCTGTCACTGCTTCCACTTTTCCCCTATCTATTTGCATAAAGTGATGGGGCTGGATACCATGATCTTTTCTGAATGCTGAGCTTCAAGCCAGCTTTTTCATTCCCATTAAGAGGCTCTTTAGTTCCTCTTCACTCTCTGTCATTAGAGTGGTATAATCTACATATCTGAGGTTGTTGATATTTCTCCTGGAAATCTTGATTCCAGCTTATAATTCATCCAACCTGGCATTTTACATGAGGTACTCTGCGTATAAGTTAAATAAGCAGGGTGACAATATACAGCCTTGTCGTATTCCTTTCCCAATTTGAAAATTGATCCATTGTTCAATGTAAGGTTCTAACTGTTGCTTCTTTACCTGCATATAGGTTTCTTGGGAAGCAGGTAACTTGGTCTGGTATTCCCATCTGTTTAAGAATTTCCCACCGTTTGTTGTGATTCATACTGTCGAAGGCTTTAGTGTAGTCAGTGAAGCAGAAGTAGATGTTTTCTGGAATTCTCTTGCTTTCTCCATGAAAAAGAGCTTAAGTGCACTGGGCAAATATGGAAAGTTCATAGTCTGTCAGGGATGCTGTGCAAGGCATAAAGGAAGTTAAGGAAATGCACACGACTGGGCCCCTGCCACCAGGGAGCTTCAGTGGGGAGGTGGGCAAGAGCAGCAGGAGGGGAACCCAGAGAGACAGAGGAGGGAAAGAGATACAGGGAGAGGGCCACCAAGGACAGATAGGATTGGGTGAGGTCATGGGGAGGCTGGAGGCCCACCTTTAGGCGACCTGCCTTTCCTAAGCCTCTCTACGCAATGAGAATTGGGTGGTCTTTCATCTCTGTTTGGTTTAATTCATTCATTTAGTTAAACTTTTGGAGGAGTGACTCTACTCTAAATACTTCTTTAGTCACTGTTTGACCCACCTCTACATCACTATGGCATATTTGTGGCATTCAGATAATTTATTTGCCCTTCTGTGACCATGATTGATATGGCTAATGGATTGTTAGTCATTCTTCTATACCACACCTAGTATCATCTTAAAATCCTCCATACAGCAGTCATCTCTGATGGAATGGAACTGGTACTTGAACTGAAAGCCATTTGTATCTTTGGCCTAGACTCCTAGATTACTGGATATGTGCTGAGGCCTCTGTACATTTCAAAAGTTTATGATTTCCCCCACAAAATGCTGCCATGCTTCAGTTCTTTCTGCCTTTCTTTATGGAAGCCCATTTCTCCCCCCTTGCTTAGAAGACTGGAGAGATGTTAGGTATCAGGAAATTGAAAGGCAAGCAGACAAAAGGATAAACCTCCACCTTTATCTACTTGTAGCTGGACTGTGTTAGATAGATCTAAAGTTGGGCTTTGGATCATGGGGTTAAATGTGATTCTTTCTGTATTTTTGGTTTTTTAAGTTTTGCTTTTTTATGGAAACAGTACTTTTTCCTTTTATTTAGCTCCACTGGGTCTTTGTCGTGGCGTGCAGTCTTTCTCTAGCTGCAGTGAGTGGGCCTCTCGCTGCAGCGGGTTCTCTTGTTGCGGCGTTCTGGCTCTAGGGCATGTGGGCCAGCAGTTTGGTGCATGGGCTTCGTGACCCTACAGCATGTGGGATCGTCCCAGACCAAGGATGGAACCCGTGTCTCCTGCCTTGGCAGGCAGATTCTTAGCCACTGGACCACTACGGAAGTCCATAAAAATGCATTTTGTTTACTCAGACTTGATCACTGTATACCCTTTTGTACCTTTTGAACAGTGAACCATGTGACTATATTGCCTAATAAAAATAAAGTCAATAAATTAAAAGCTGGTCCTTGTGTTTGTACCGTGAATACCCTTTATTCTTAAAAGTCAGAGAACATATTCCTTGAAGATACTGAGGAGGTGGAAAGTCATCTAGCATCTGGGAAAGATGTTTACTGAGAGGTGATCAAGATATGATACTGGGGTCTTTGATATATGCAGGATCCTTGTATGTAACTGGCATAAACTCCATTATTTGAGTGCTCTCAGTCACTTTTGTGATTTAAAAAAGTCCAGAGCAATTCAAAAAATAAAGTCCAGGAAGTCGTGAATTTATTCTTCAGTAAGTGAAACTTAAAAAAATATTATTTGGCTGTGCTCAGTCTTAGTTGTGGCATGTGGGATCTTTTTTCAGTTGCGACATGCGGGATCTTTAGTTGCAGCAGATGAATTCTGAATTGCGGCATGTGGGATCTAGATCCCTGACCAGGCATTGAACCTGGGGCCCCTCCATTGGAGACTTGGAGTCTTAGCCACTGGGAAGCCGCTACCCACCAGGGAAGTCCCAGCAAATGAAGTTTAAGCTTAGGCCCTCCCTTACAAGGTGTCTTTTGTACTTTCATGTCTAATTTTACATTTGTAATTTTGTTTTCTTTTTCTTAAAGTGAGTGTTTGCTCCCTGTCTCCAACAATCTGGGGCTTTGGCCTCATATAGCCAGGCTCTGCTGTTGGTAGAGAGGAGCTCTTCTTGTTGATCTGTACAGTGTTCAGTGCCACCAACTCCTTGATTCTCCTTGGGATGTGCTAGGAACAGAGTACCTGCCTTTTTCTCTATTCTTTGTTTGTTTGTTTCTTCTCCAGAAGCCTTATTCATTAGTAACTAGAATCCACTTCTATGATAACTAGAATTTTACTAGTGACTGGGTCACTTCTATGGAGGGACTCCTGTAAAGACTAGCATCTTTCTGTGCTCTGGGCTGTAAAGATGGTGGCCAGGCCTCCTGCAGTGAGTGATGTACCCCCAAGCTGCTCAGCCTCCTTATCTGAGCCAGGTGGGCAATAGGGCTGGCCCTTTTAGAAAGCAACTGATTTTCAATCCAGAGTTTTGGAAGAGAAGGCCTTACTACAATCTTGGGCCCAAGTCAGATGTTCCCATCCAATGAGAGGATCAAAAAGACTTATACTGTGCTCTTAGTAACCATGACTGTATGTGTGGCTGTGACTCTGGTTGGCCTGGAAATGAGCTTAGAATCCTTAATACTCCAACATGATCATAAAACAATTTTCTCTGATCCTTTTTAAGTTATTAGAAGAAAAATAGGAACAATAGTGAGTCAGTGCTTAATGTTTATCATACCTTGTCATGACCTTTTAGATCAAGCAGGACAGCCCTGGGTGTGGACAGGGGCAGCACAGCTGAGATATACTAAGTCAACACCTCTGTGTGAATTCTAGCAGCTGTGCAAATAAGTGGGTGCAAGGTGGAGGGCTTGACCAGGCAGAGAAGCCAAGGTTCACAGGAAGGAAAGAAACCAATTTAATGAAAGTGGATTGTAAAGCACACAAGCTTTAATGTGGCTTTAATGTCCCAAGCCCAGCACAGTTCCATGGAGTCTGTACAGGGCAGCTCTTTTGCTGGGGTTTTCAATCTAGGCTGAACTCTAACTGCTCTGCAGTGGGCCTTTGTGTCATTTTAAAAGTTCCCTAAGTGATTCTAATGTTTGTCCAGACGTGAGAACCACAACACAGTTGAACATTGTCAGTAGGTATTAACCACAAATTCCTGATGAGGATAATATCACAGAGCTGGAAAGGGTAACTCAGGTTGGGAATCACATTGGGATTTATGGACCACCCATCTCAGGAGTTAGATCAAGAGAGACATTATTATTCCAAAGCAGTGGTTCTCAAATGTGAGTGTGTGTGAGCCCCCTGGAGGCCTTGCTAAAGCTTCTATTACTGAGCCTCATCCTGAGAGTTTCTGGTTCATTAGGTCTGGGACCCCCAAACCAACACATCTGACATGTCCCAGGTGATGCTGATGTGATGGGTCTGGGGACCACACTTTGGGAACCACTGTTATAGAGGACACAGGTCTTGGCCCTGAGAGGTGTTGCTGGTGAAGTGGAAAGAGTGTGAGTCTAGGAAGTAGAGGATCTGGATTCAGGTCCTGGCTTTGCCGTGACTTGTGCACAGACTGTGTGGCCTGAGAACAGGCCACTCAGTTAAGACATAGGCATTAATTAGGAGGAAAAAAGGAGCAGAACAAACAGCCAGTAGGAAGACCAGAGGCCTCTGTAACAGGCTGACTGAAGCCCAGGAAAGCTGCCTCCTGGAGACCCGGCAGCAGATCACAAAGGCTGGCACCAATTCACTAAGTCAAAGCAGCCATCGTAGGGAAAGGGCTCTCTGAAGCAAGAAAAAAATGCTTACGAGAGACATCAGGAAAAGTCATCCAGTGGGACCCAATATGTGCAAATCAGAAACTGTGAGCTGAGGTGCTANTAACAGGCTGACTGAAGCCCAGGAAAGCTGCCTCATGGAGACCCGGCAGCAGATCACAAAGGCTGGCACCAATTCACTAAGTCAAAGCAGCCATCGTGGGGAAAGGGCTCTCTGAAGCAAGAAAAAAATGCTTACAAGAGACATCAGGAAAAGTCATCCAGTGGGACCCAATATGTGCAAATCAGAAACTGTGAGCTGAGGTGCTGCTCAGGGGAGCTTGCAGAGATAAGGAGCCTATAATCAAAGATTTTGCACCTCGGACCAGGAAGCCCTGGAGAGATGGGTGTCTTTGGGTCACTGGGAACAAGACCCCGTGTTCAGGGCTGGGTGAGTGGGACAGGTGATCCCTGAAGATCATTGCAGCTCTTAGATTCAGGGGTGACCTGGAAGCTGGATCCATGCTTCAAGGGTCTACCAGATTTCTTTCCCCAGGTAAGTTGTTTGGGTAGGGGTACAATGAATGAAAAAAAAATATTTCTTATCAGAAAGAATTTGATAACGTTTCATGCTAAAGTTTGTTAGAAGAAAATTTGTTATAACTTTTACACATGGGTAGGAATATTGTGTCATTTACACTGGAGATTTCCATGGACAGAGCAACCTGGTGGGCTATAATCCATGGGGTTACAGAGTAGGGCACGACTGAACGACTAATACTCTTGACTTTTCACAGGAATGTTGTGTAACAAACTTGTTGTTTAGTTGCTAAGTCGTGTCCAACTCTTTGTGAACCCCTGAAGTGTAGCCCACCAGGCTCCTCTGTCCATGGGATTTCCCAGGCAAGAATACTGGAATGGGTTGCCGTGTCCTTCTTCAGGGGGTCTTCCTGACCCAGGGATCGGATCTATGTCTCCTTCATTGCAGGCAGATTCTTTACCTTGGAACCACCAGAGAAACCTAAACTACTTTATGATAAAAAGGAAATGGGATTATGTGAGGGGTCTGATAAGGCAATAGATGCCTAAAAAGTGCTTTGAAATCTGTAACTGTTATTCATTGGAATAAAGGCATCACACAAACTCAGATCATTTTCTAAACAAAAAGCTGTGAAAAATGACCTTACTCAGTAATTGCAACAATTATAAGAGTTTTATTTGATCTGGTAAGAGAAGCGAGAATCCATATGCATCTTAGGAGTTAAGATGCTCAGCCTCCTGTAATGATGAAATGGGCCATGTGAATGGGCAGAAAAATAGAAGATGACCTTTGATGTGGACAAGATCATGATGTGTTTAGCAGCAAGTAACCCAAACATATTCAAAAGCAGAGACATTATTTTGCCAACAAAGGTCTGTCTAGTCAAGGCTATGGTTTTTCCAGTAGTCATGTATGGATGTGAGAGTTGGACTGTGAAGAAGGCTGAGTGCCGAAGAATTGATGCTTTTGAACTGTGGTGTTGGAGAAGACTCTTGAGAGTCCCTTGGACTGCAAGGAGATCAGCTCTGGGATTTCTTTGGAAGAAATGATGCTAAAGCTGAAACTCCAGTACTTTGGCCACCTCATGAGAAGAGTTGACTCATTGGAAAAGACTCTGATGCTGGGAGGGATTGGGGCAGGAGGAGAAGGGGACGACAGAGGATGAGATGGCTGGAATGCATCACTGACTCGATGGACATGAGTCTGAGTGAACTCCAGGAGTTGGTGAAGGACAGGGAGGCCTGGCGTGCTGTGATTCATGGGGTCACAGAGTCGGACACGACTGACCGACTGAACTGAATTGAACTGAACCCAAACAACAGATGAACTGGTTGGCTCTGACCTAATGGGTATTGTAGGGGAGCAAAATTTTCCACCCCTGAAAGTCTGGCAGGCAGATTATTTTGAGCTGAAAACAATCAATGCCCAAAGACTCAGGAAGAAGCTTGAGCTTTCTCCCTAACTGCCTGAAAGAATTTAGATAGAGGCCTGTTCCTGAAATGGAGCTAACACCAGAGGCCTGGCTGAGTGTGATGGGGGAGACTCAGCAGGGCTTGCAGACCAGAGTCTTCTCCACCCATTGTCCCTGTGGTGGCCCAGCAAACATTTATTTACCAGACATTTGCGTTTCCGTTTTCAAGTGAATTGCCTTCTTGTCCTTTGAAGTCCCAAACCACTAAACCCAACGTACATTTTTGTCTTTGATTAAAGACAGTTTTTAAAGTGAGGATTTTAGCTATTTTGGTGAGTTGCTCTGTTTTCTTGGGTCTCTACCATGTACACATTATTAAACTTCCATTTGATTGTCTTCTGTTAATGTTTCTTTTATCAGTTTAATTCTTCAGAAGAACCTAAAAGGATAGGAAAATTTCTTTCTCCCTGAAAGTACAAACCAGAGAAAAATTTTGGTTTTTTCAGCCTGTTTGTCTCCTGTGATGAGAGTTTGGTCAAGATAGATAACAAAGTACTTAAAATAACTAGATCCTTAAAACTTAGGAGCCATGGCAATGATGTAGTTTATTAATTAATTTTATATGTGAGAAACTGAGGTCGAGAGAGCGAAGTGGCTAACCCCATAACTAATTAGAGAATGCATTGTGTTTAAGATGGAAAACATTAGTCTTACCTTTCATGAAACTAAGGTATCTGATTAAGGCCACCTTAAAAAGTGTGGGAGATTTCTAGAACATTTTTAGTTTGATGAGATGGAAAGTTGACCAAATGCTCCTACAGAATGCCAGATTGCATTGCTGTGAAAAGACAAATCATTGAGACAGATAGATACCTCATGACTAGTATGATTTTCCAAATAATCTTATATAAGTGATTTCTAATAAATCATGCAGACAGGACTTCACAGTGAAATCACAAATGACTTTAAAACAAGCGCAAACATCTGTTGGTTTTGAGAGTAAATATCCCTATTTTGGAACTGGCATTTAACCATCAGGAGATGGGGCTTGATAGAACTTCAGAGGATTACTAGATAAACGACAGAACATCTAACTCCTTGGGCCCTGTGTTAATTAGAAGCAACTGACATCAGCGCTCTGGTTCTCGATCTCTAGTTTCACATGTACTTACAGGTACCTGGTTTGACCACAAACACACACAGAATAGAGGACAGAGGACAGAGAGCTTGGCACTCTAGGATGTGTTATTGGTGATGATTGCCCTCTGTGACTTAACTTCCCGCGGTTTGACTCTTAACACTTGTCTGAATCTTGTGCTGTGGCTGATTTCCCAGGCACATGAATGTCTGACTCAAGCTCTTCATTGGCTCCATCCAGCTCACTGTACCCTGTCTGAACTCTACCATTAGAGGTCATACCTCAGCTCTGCTCAGCTGGACATTTCGTCTTTGTCTCTTCTGTCAAACCCAGCCCTGCCTTCAGTAATTTCCTATTATCTTTATTTATTCAATCACTTTAATTTCACATTTAAAACTTTTCCCATTTTCTTGTGGAATTTCACATAATTCTTTCCAAATGTGGTTTTTAAAACCTTAACTCTTCATTAGTGCTATGTAAGAGCAGGCTATGTCAGAAGCCAGTGTGAAAACCGCTGGAGCAAATAAGTATCAATTGTGCATGCATGCTAAGTTCTTTCAGTAATGTCCAATTCTTTACAACCTATAGACTGTAGTCTGCCAAACTCCTCTGTCCATGGGATTCTCCAGGCAAGAATGCTAGAGTGGAGGAGCCATGTCCTCCTCCTAGAAATCCTCCTGACCCAGGGATCGAACCTGTGTCTCTTATACCTTTTGCATTGGAGGTGGGTTCTTTACTACTGGTGCCATCTAGTCCATCAGTAAGCACATCCCGCTCCACAGGGCAAAGAGTTGAGGTTAGGGAGGCAGTGAAGTGAGGCAAGTTGACCTCTTCTGATGGGAAGGACAGGAGTGACGTGGGCACATGGGGGCCATGTGGACCAAGAATCTTCTGGTCTCTGAAGTGATGAGCTATAGAAACTCCAAAGGTCCAGAGATATGATAGGGCTGAAATAATAGGGCTTTTATTTACTCTAGAGCAAACCAGTAACAGTACTATTCTTTTATTTGCACTTTAAAGGTAAAGTTCAAGAAAGACCCCACTGTTTTGATGCCTGGTGATGTCACTGAAAGCTCTAGGACCAACTCCAAGAAGATTGAAGGTGAGTTAGAAAATTGCATTCTGGGACTTCCTTGGTGGTCCACTGGTTACATGTATTTTCAAGATGGTGGAGAAGAAGGACGTGCACTCATCTTCTGCTATAACACCAAAATTGCAACTAGCTGCTGAACATCCATTGACAGGAGGATGTTGGAACCTACCAAAAAAAAATTCCCCATGGCCAAGGACAAAGGCAAAACAGCAGTGAGACAGTAGGAGGGGTGCAGTCACAGTAACATCAAACCCCATACCTGCCAGAGGCTCTGGGAGGGCACAAACACAACCTTGTGTGCACCAGGACCCAGGCAAAAGAGCAATGACCCCACAGGAGACTGAGCCAGACCTGCCTGTGAGCGTCTGAGGGTCTCCTGCAGACACATCGGTTAGTAATGGTCTGCTGTGAGGACAGGGGCATTGGCAGCAGCAGTCCTGGGAGGTGTGGCATATTGGCATAAGTCCTCTTGGAGGAGGTCATCATTAGCCCTACCATAGAGCCTGTAGCATCACCGACTCAACGGACATGAGTTTGAGCAAAATCCCAGGAGACGGTGAAAGCCAAGGAAGCCTGGCCTGCTACAATCGATGGGTCAAATAGGACTTAGAAACTGAGCAACAACCAGTGGTTAAGAATCCGCCTTCCATTGCAGAAGAAGTGGTTTGATGCCTGGTCAAGGAACTAAGATCCCACATGCCATGGGGCAACTAAGCCCATGCACCTCAACTACTGGGCCTGAGCTCTAGAGCCTTGAGCTGCAACTAGAGAAAAGCCCATGAGCTGCAATGAAGATCCCACATAGTGCAACTAAGACCTGATATAGCCAAATAAATAAATAGATAAATGAATAAATATTTTAAAAAAAGAAAATTGCATTACTGCTCAAACCTGAGAAGCTCAAGACTGGCTTAGGCTGTGATAAATAGCAATGAAAGAAGAGTCGTTCAGAGGCTTTATGCTCTTTAAATCTTGCTGCTGCTAAGTCACTTCAGTCGTGTCCACTTCAGTCGACCCCATAGATGGAAGCCCATCAGGCTCCCCCCGTCCCTGGGATTCTCCAGGCAAGAACACTGGAGTGGGTTGCCATTTCCTTTTCCATGGGATTTTCCAGGCAAGAGTACTGGAGTGGGGTGCCGTTGCCTTCTCCGAGGGACATGTATATTGGGGGATAAAAGCTTGAGAAGGTGGCAAGTGTGTGTTCCTTTCATCATGATCTATTTAACACAAAATAGTGCTTTTGGCAATATTTTCCCCCAAAATGAAAGCTTTGGATTTCAAATGGGGTTATTTGCCTTTCATCTGTTTTCTCTACTGTTCTATTTTCTGATCCATTACTTTCATCTTGGAAACTTGTCATTGTATCTCTTGTATCAATGTAACATCATTCAAGGAGCTTTTTCCTCTCTGGGTCAGAGTGTTTAATATCAGGCAATTTAAATGATTTTTTTGTGTATTGACCTCAATATTTGAGAGTCATGTAAGAGGTATTGTGAAGTCAAATGTTCAAAAATAATGAGTACCTTTATTTGATGTTTTCTTCCCCCAGATGAGCACAACAGTTGAGAATCCTAAGGGGCTGGATGGGAAGCTGGAAAAGGTGGTAAGTACCCAAGGCTGGGCTGCTGAGGAAGAGAGCAGGAGAGAGGCTGGAAAGACAGGACTGGATAAGACAAATACGTGCTCAATCTCACAGAGAGGAGGCCTGAAACATTTTTCTCTCTTTCCTGTTAAGAGGAGGAGCATGGCTGGCCCAGGCTGGTTACAGGGGTTCAGATGGAGGAGACAAGCTGGGACAAGAGGTTTGGTGCTATAGCTGGAAGGTGAGCAGTGGGCAGGAAGCCGGAGTCCGCCTGGGCTGGCATGTTGTGGATACATCACAGCAAGAAGGGGCTGCAGGGGAGGGGGAGAGCGCACGAGAGATAGCAGAGCAGGTTCTGAAAGCTTGACTTGGGTTATAGACTCCTACAGAGGCAAAAATGTTTTTGACGAAGCATCCTTCTAAAGACTTCGATTCACCAATTTAAACATTTATGTAACTTTCCCTTGGAATAGCTATGTAGGTTGTAGGAACCCAGAGCATAAACCTTGGTGTCCCACTGAAGGGACTGATCTCCCTGCCATCCAAATGCTAACCAGACCTGACCCTGCTTAGCTTCTGAGATCAGATCAGATTGGGCACGTTCAGGGTGTTATGGCTATAGACAGGACTGATCTCCCAGTCTGCCTGTGAGATGATTGGTCAGAGTGAACAAGGCATTATAAGGAGTGTTATAGCACTGGGACAGACCAGGAGAGGGGCGTGGGCTTTATTGGGAGAGCTCCTTTGAGGCTAACCACAGCTGGTGCAGTTACATGAAGAGACCCATTCTCAGAGAGTGTTGAGACTTCCCCAAGGTTGTCAGTATTGGAGCTTGAGTTCAGACTCTGGTCTGTGGACTGGAGAGCCACTCTCTTTGCACATGGCCACACTGGCTTAGAGTTAGGACCCTTGGTCTTGAATCCTGGCTCTGCCAGTTACTAGCTGTGTGAGCCTGAGTGAGTTATGTAATCTTCTGAGCCTTAGCTGTGTCATCTGATGAATAAAGATCATAGGATTATAGGGAAGATGAAATAAAAATCCATTCATAGGGTTTAGCACAGTGAAGGCCTGGCATGGTAAGTGTTCAAAACACATAGCTGACAATTGATTCTGTGTATAAAATAGATAACTATAAGAACCTACTATAAAGCGCAGGGAACTCTACTCAGTGCTCTGTAGTGGCCTGAATGGGAAGGAAATCCAAAAAAGAGGGGATGTATGTATGCAAATAGCTGATTCACTTTGCTGTGCAGTAGAAACTAACACAGCAGTGTAAAGCAACTATACTCCAATGAAAATTAATTTAAAAAACAACAGGTTAGCAGCAAGTAGCCCAGGATTCAGAGAAGGGAGCGTTTCAGAAGCCTCCATGGGGGAGGGGAGGCTTGAATCAGGCCTGAGCAAGGGGATGAGGCCTGACAGAAACAAGCTCAGAGGAGCAAAGGGGGATGAGCCCACCATGAGTGCGTCATGAAGGAGTAAGGGGAGAAGGGATGGGCAGAGGAAACAGTAAGGCAGAAAAAGCCTCGTGTTTGCAGGTTGGGTGGTTGCTTCTTTGCCTGCTTTAAGCTAACCTTCAGGTCAAATAGTGTAGTGAGGCCGGGGCGGGGGGGTTCCTGCCTGCCTCCCTAGGAAGACCAGGGTGCCACTCAAGCCTGACACAGCCTCTGTGCCTCCTGAGAGAAAGGGTAAAGGACGCTAGGAGGTGTGTTCACGTGTATAATAATCTAAGCTGTAAAGGAGTATGGTGTGGGTGAGGGGTGATGTTTCTAGATGAGTTTCTGCCATGCTCTCGGTGGGTTAGAAACTGTAATTATCAACTTCCCTTACTTTTCTGTCTTCTCTCACACACAGAGAACAGACTAGCACAGGGCCTGCTCAGACATATATTTAAAAACCAGGCGTCTTGGGGGTTATGTGCTCTCGATCTTCTGGCTTTGCTTGTTTGGCTTGTGAGGAGGTGTTGACCCAACATACTTGACACTTTCTCTCCTGACCCAGTAGTGACACCTGCTCAGGCCCCTGGGGGACCCCAGTCTGGAAGTCTGTCCTTTACTCTCTGTCTTCCCTGGTTAACTTGTTGGCAAGCAGTATGGAGGAACCAGCTCTTTGGAGCCAGGGTCTGGCTTCTGTCCCTCTCTCTGAACTGTCTGGCTGTAGGGAGAGTGCAGACAGCTTTCTGTGACCCACCGAGTCACACTGACATGCCCCTTAATACTTCAGAGTCCCCTCATGTATATGATTAGTCCTCACTACTCAGGAGGCAGGACAGGGACTAGAGACCAGTGTTCAGAGGGACTAAGCCCCTTTTCCCAGTCATGGAGCACACTGACGCTGGCACTCAAACTCGGGCTCCACCAGCCGTCTTTGCACTGAGCTAGTGGCTGAAGGACCTGGAGTAAATGATGTGGGATTTCCCTCCCATCTCAGTCATCCACAGAAGATGAGAACAAAACAGGCAGATAAGGGAAGGTGGAAACATTAGCAAGGAGGCAAAAAATATATAATAAAATACAGTGTGATACATGCAAGAAATAGGTAAAGAGATGATAGAAGCCAGGAGGAGGAGGAATCTAACTCTGGGGGCAGAAGGATGAGGCTTGGCATGCAGCTCGGACGAGGTGTGGATGTCAGCTGGGTACGAGAGGGGATGCAAGGCAAGCATGGTACTTTCTGGGACTTCCAGGAGCAGGCCTGGGTACTAAGCGGGAAACAGTGGCAGGTGGGTGTGGATGGGTGGACAGAACAGGGTGTGAAAGTTTTAAGGAGAAGCAGAATCTGGAATTTAAAGGGAATTTGCACCAGGGAGAGGAGGAGGCATCCTAAGAAGGTCAGTCAATGTGAGTGAAGTACGGAGGCGCAGGTGAGCGTGGAGCTCTTCACTTCAGCACACAGGGAGGAGCAGTAACCTCTCTTTTGCAGCAGGGACCACCTCCTTCTCTGCACCTGAGTGTTACCCCCTTCACTCACATCTGGGTGTCTGCACATCTGTGATGCAAGTGTTGCTGGCTTGTTTTCTTCCCCTGTAACCAGCCCGTGCACCAGCCCCAAACACAGCTCCCTTAAGCATTATGCTGTAGTCACTCCTTTGTTTAAGAGCTTTGAAGCTCCCTGTTTCAGAGAACCACCCATCTGGCCCATTGCCCCTTTACAGATGAGAAAAGCAAAGGCCAAGAGGCTAAATGAGACGGCCATTCCCCAAGCCTTTTGGTGCTTGGTCCTCCTATTCTTTGTCTGATGCCTTCCCTCTCTCAGATGGTCCTGTTTCCCCCAGGTCCCTAGTCTGGGACCCTATTATTTCTCAGCTCTACGGCTTCTCCAGACCCTCCCTGGGAGACACAGAGACAAGGCAGAAAATAAATCTGATGTACTCAGCTGTCGGTCACTCTGAGTTTGCAGTTTTCAGTGTCCTTAGAGACAGAAGCTAGGTGGTTGTGTCTTCAGCTATTGTAGAGCTAGTTAAGTGGTGCTCATTAGGAGGTGGAAAGACTTCCAGAGCAGACTTCTGGGCTTCCCTGGTAGATAAGATGGTAAAGAAACTGCCTGCCATGCAGGAGATGCAAGTTTGATCGCTGGGTCAGGAAGATCCCCTGGAGAAGGGAATGGCAACCCATTCCAGTATTCTTGCCTGGAGAAGTCCATGGAGAGAGGAGCTTGGGGGGCTACAGAACATGGGGTTGCAAAGAACCGGATATGACTGAGCGACTAACACTTTACTTGAAGCGGTGCTCATTAGGAGTTGGAAAGACTTCTGGGAGCAGGCCTCAAGGGGCTGCACTCTGATACCTATAGGTGAGCTTGGAAGCAGAGAGGCAGGACCTACACGGCCTTGCAGGGGAGTCCCCAAGACGAAACTCTTCTTAGGAAAAAGGGAGAGGAGAGGCTATGTCTGGCTGTTGTTCTGATCTTAGAAGAACCTGTCCAGGGCTGCCGGGGACAGCAAGGAGAAAGCGTGCTGCTTGCACGGGACCTGCGAGGCCCCACAATAACTCCATCCCTCCCCAGCAAGTAAACGGAGAAGAAATTCGGCCAGTTCAGGCATCCTTGGGAAAGGGGTGGGTTTTCCAGTTCCTTCCTGTGACGTCTGTAGACACAGCCAGAACTCAGTGTGCAGAACGCAGGCTGGTTTCCTACCTTGAAATGGGCCAAGCCCAATTTGGGGGAATGTTTATTTGTTTTCTCATAAATGTAAAATCTATTTATCTGACTTGAGGGGATACAAAACACCTGTTTGCTGGTGGACTCTCCATGTTTATTTTTTTCCATTTTTTAGGAATGGGTGGGACTTCCTGCAGAAACTGCTTTTTTCCTGAAAACGTGGACCATGCCTGGGACTTGTTATGTCTTTTTATCTTTTATTTGGTTTAATGTGTGCATGTATTTATTGTTAAATCTCTAAAAGAGGCCCTCAAAGGGGAAAAACCAATGAAGCCAGTTCTCTAAAAGCTCTGAGAAGGTAGCTTTACTGAAACTAAGTGAAGGACTAAAATACAACCTCACCAGGAAATATTGCCTCCTCAGTGGGCATCATCCAAATCGGGGTCCAGGAAGACACTTTCTGTGTCACTTCCTGCTCACTATGATAGGTCAAAGGTGAGCCTCTAGAGTGTGACAAAGCTTGCCAGTAGTCTTGTGCTAAGAGGGACCTCCCCCACCTCATGTCTACTAGGCCATTAGCTTTTAGTGATCAAAAGCTTTTTTTTTTTTTAACCAACAAAACAAGAAAATACATATCTCACCTGAAAAATACAAAGCGATTCCCCCATCCCTCCTTTTAGAACATTTTGCATTCATAGCCAAAGGGAGATTTATAGCCTTTTCAACATTCTATAATCTATTACCTTTCCTTTTAAAAATGATACAGCATGGATGTAAGGATCTGAGTGATGTTACTGATAGCAGGCGTTGGGGCTGAGCTAATGCATAATTTAATCCATCTCCTAAAGACCAGGGAGATGGTTGACATGGGGCCCCTTTCAGAAGGTGCTAAAACCTCTTTTATTCCTCATTCTATTGAGTCACTGGGGTGAAGGACAAGGGACAGGATGGTCCTCTGTGTGTAATTCCTGGGACATAAGTGTGACCCAGATTCTACTGGGAAGAGCTCGGAAACAGGGAATCTTTGGTTTCTGAGTTTTTGCTCTGGTGGAAAGCTGGTCTAAAAACCGAAAGCATCTAGACAGAGGGTTTAGACTAGGTAGAAAAACCTCACATTTGACTTATTCTTTGGAAGATGTCATCCCAGACGTTATGACTTGGAGGAAAGAGCCCGGGATGAGGACAATCTCTCTGCTATACGATAACAACAGCATACACATGGATTAGTGTGTATACTAATACAAAGGACAGTCGGAGTGGTCCTCCTTGTTTTCCTTCATTAGCCTGGATTATGCTTTAATCGCACCAAGTGGAGGATATGGTGGAGAGCTTCACCTGTTGTTTTAACGATAGCAAACGTCTGTCTTGCCCAGAGAAGTCCATTTCCAAACTTCAAAGGTCAGTGTTTGAACTTCACATTGACTTAGTTGCTCCTGACAACCCCATTTAAAATTTTACTCTTCTTTTAAGAGACATGGCATGAGATATACAGGCACAAGTTTTTCTCCAGAATTTTCCCTGTCTCTGTAGTATTAAAAACCTGAAATAGGTGATTATTATTTTTTTTTTTAAAGCTCTCCAGCTACTGGGAACAGCAAGGACTTTTGCCATTTAATTTTTGATATTATCTAGCTCATGAAAATGTATTTCTTAATCCTCCAACTACAGATGCTCCTGATACAGAAAAAGCATAAGCTTATAAGTTCCCTGTGCTCTAGTAGCATATAGTTTAAGAGTGACAACGTGGCATCTACACAGAGAGATGTGAAGACAATACCCATGGGAGACATGGGCTTTGGTCCAGGAAGAAGAGGAAAAGGAATTGTGTGAGTTATGGAGGCAAGATAGGTGTTTAGGTGCAAGGTAAAATCCCCATCTTATGCCCAGTTTGGCCAAATTTATGTGAAGAAAAATGACCAGGCCAATGTGTTAAGACCTTTTGATTACCAAACAAAATTATCTGGCTAGTGGTAAGTAAAGATAATAACAATAAGGTGACTGATCACAAAATAAAAAGGCCTTAGTCAAAGAAAGGCATTGTGGAGAAGCCTTAGATGGTCTTATCTACCCTGTGTGGGGAGAGGACAGTCCAGTGCACTGAGGCGCTCCTCTAGGTTGTGTTGTGTTCAAATATCCTGTAATATTGCTTGTACGTGGAATCTAGAAAAATGATACATACAAGCTTATTTGCAAAGCAGAAATAGAGACACAGACATAGAGAACAAGTTTTTGAATACCAAGAGAGGAAAGGGGGTGGGATAAATTGGGAGATGGGATTGACATATATACATTATTGATACCATGCATAAAATAAGTGAGAACCTGAGGACCTACTGTGTAACAAAGGGAACTCTACTCAATGCTCTCTGGTGACCTAATGGGAAGGAAATCTTAAAAAAGAAGGGATATATGTATATGTAGAACTGATTTACTTTGAGTACAGCAGAAACTAACACAGTGTTGTGAAGCAGCTATATTCCAATAAAAATTAAAACAAAACAATACAAAAAACTCGGGTGCCTTGTAGGCATTCCAGCTATCCATGGATAAGCTTGAGAAAGGATTAGAATTGGCCATGCTCTGAAGCCCATGGCTGCTCAGCACATCTGGTGATGAGCCTCTGGGTTCCTTTGATAGGACTCAGATGCTGAGAAAAGAGGTGTCATGCCTGGGTGTCACCTCTGCTGGAGACTAGTTTCCACCTAGCTCTGTGCCCTTGGCTATGCCACTTGACCTCCTTAGTTTCTGTTTCCTTACTAGTAAAGTGAGTTGAACTAGATGTTCTTCAGGATCTCTTCTAATTTTCCAATTTTATGAATCTGGTGTACGTAAAAAAATTTTTCCTTCTTCAGTTGGGAAAAGTGCAGTAGAGAAGCCCTAAAAAAACCCAGAGGATCTTTTGTTTTTTTCAATTTGTTCTGCTTTTGTGAGCATGGAGGGGAAAACTTTGCAAACTAGTGCTTGGGGAAGAAAAGAGAAAGAAGACATTCCTCTGAGGCTAAGAGAGGGGGCATGTGGAATCTAGAAAAATGATACATACAAGCTTATTTGCAAAGCAGAAATAGAGACACAGACATAGAGAACAAGTTTTTGAATACCAAGAGAGGAAAGGGGGTGGGATAAATTGGGAGATTGGGATTGACATATATACATTATTGATACCATGCATAAAATAAGTGAGAACCTGAGGACCTACTGTGTAACAAAGGGAACTCTACTCAATGCTCTCTGGTGACCTAATGGGAAGGAAATCTTAAAAAAGAAGGGATATATGTATATGTAGAACTGATTTACTTTGAGTACAGCAGAAACTAACACAGTGTTGTGAAGCAGCTATATTCCAATAAAAATTAAAACAAAACAATACAAAAAACTCTGGTGCCTTGTAGGCATTCCAGCTATCCATGGATAAGCTTGAGAAAGGATTAGAATTGGCCATGCTCTGAAGCCCATGGCTGCTCAGCACATCTGGTGATGAGCCTCTGGGTTCCTTTGATAGGACTCAGATGCTGAGAAAAGAGGTGTCATGCCTGGGTGTCACCTCTGCTGGAGACTAGTTTCCACCTAGCTCTGTGCCCTTGGCTATGCCACTTGACCTCCTTAGTTTCTGTTTCCTTACTAGTAAAGTGAGTTGAACTAGATGTTCTTCAGGATCTCTTCTAATTTTCCAATTTTATGAATCTGGTGTACGTAAAAAAATTTTTCCTTCTTCAGTTGGGAAAAGTGCAGTAGAGAAGCCCTAAAAAAACCCAGAGGATCTTTTGTTTTTTTCAATTTGTTCTGCTTTTGTGAGCATGGAGGGGAAAACTTTGCAAACTAGTGCTTGGGGGAGAAAAGAGAAAGAAGACACTCCTCTGAGGCTAAGAGAGGGGGCAGATCCCCTTTGTGGACAGCAGTACTTCAGGCCAGGAGCCGGGGCGGGGGGGGAGGGGGAATCCGAGGTTGTGATGTTTGTGCTCCTGCGATCTTCCCAGGAGAGGGGGATTGTTCCAAGGCTCCACTGCACCCCTCCCCAGCACCTCCCTCCAGGGACCACTGGGCTGCCTCAGGGCAAATGTGCCCTCTCCATGTTATGGCTGCAGGTTTATCTCAGTGCTGGAGGGCTGCCTGCTTCTTGAGCTTTCTACCGGGAAATCTCATTTTTCCCCCATGATTATCAAAGCAATACACACCACTTCAGAAGAGTAGGAAGGTACAGAAAAGTGTTAAGAAGCACGAGAACAAAATCAGCTATAATCCTGTTACCCAGAGCTATTTGCATTAAGTGTCTTTTCTTCAAAAAAAAATTTTTTTTTTCCCTTAACACAAGTGCACAGATTTTGTAGCCTGCTTTTTTTCTGCTCAACCTCATGGCATGTTTCCATGTCATTAAGTATTAAGGGGCCTACTTCATCTCCCACTGCTCCCCAGTGCTGACCCTCTTCTCTTGGTTGTCCTGACCAGGTCAGGGCATTCCAATCTCTGCTCTTTCGCTCATGCAACAGAATGAAACGTAGCCACCCTCCATTCATTTTCAGTTCTGTCATTCTTTAGGGTGCTACATTCTCCATGAAGCCTTCCAGGACACCCTGGAGGGGGGCCCTGAATTTTCCTCCGTCCCTGACACCCTTCCCCTTCCCTGGGCTCTGGACTGTGCCTCTGGCCCTTCACATGTGCTACTCTGGACAGTAACATCTATTTTTATGTAAATGCACCTTAGGCAGTATTGTGATGGGAAATATCTAACAACTGACTCACTGGAAAAAAATTAGCTTCCCTGGTGGCTCAGAGGTTAAAGTGTCTGCCTGCAATGTGGAAGACCCAGGTTTGATCCCTGGGTCGGGAAGATCCCCTGGAGAAGGAAATGGCAACCCACTCCAGTACTCTTGCCTGGAGAATCCCGTGGAGGGAGGAGCCTGGTAGGCTACAGTCCATGGGGCCGCAAAGAGTCGGACACGACTGAGCGACAAACTACTAACTACTATACATATATAATTTGTTATATAATTTATTATTATCAAAGATACTCATTACGCAATTTGAAAATAATATAATATAAAACATCCAATACTCTTTTTTGTAAACTTCATATAGTCAATTGATTCTTACAGAATGTTCTTGTCAATTTTTGCTGAGCTTTTGTATTGCTAGCCAACTCATGGTTGCAGATGATGAACATGGATAATTCAGATAGGAGTGTTAGTTAATATTGTTATATACATGGAGTAGGACAAAAATTAAACAATGAAGACCTGTTTCAGAACTTCAGGTATTCAACAATGACATAAGCTACTTCTTCGCTATATCAGATACTGTATCAGATTGTTGTTTTAGAATCCTGGAAGAACATTTCCTCAATTTTTAGTGCTATTTACAATGAACAATGACAGATACAATATACTTTTAAGTTTAATCTACATAGTTAACATTTTCTCCATCCTTTCTTAAGTCTAGACCAGGGGCCTGCAATTTATGGCCTGTCAAATCCAGCCCACCACCTGTTTTTATCAATAAAGTTTTATTGGAACACAACCACGTCCATTCATTTATTGTCTGTAGCTGTGTTCAAGCTACAATAGCAGAATTGTGTAGTTGCAATAGAGATTGCATTACCTACAAAGGGGAAAATTTACTACCTGGCCCTAAAAGAAAAGGTCTGCTGGCCTTTGCTCTATATAGTCAGCAAAACAATTAACCAAACCCTGATTAATTATGCTGCTACTGCTGCTGCTGCTGCTGCTAAGTCGCTTCAGTCATGTCCGACTCTGTGCGACCCCATAGACTGCAGCCCACCAGGCTCCCTCATCCCTGGGATTCTCTAGGCAAGAACACTGGAGTGGGTTGCCATTTCCTTCTCCAATGCATGAAAGGGAAAAGTGAAAGTGAAGTCGCTCAGTCGTGTCCGACGCTCAGCGACCCCATGGACTGCAGCCTTCCAGGCTCCTCCGTCCATGGGATTTTCCAGGCAAGAGTACTGGAGTGGGGTGCCATCGCTTTCTCCGCCCTGGACACTAGGAGGAAGCTATTCATACGGGAACACATGGCCCCACTTCTGTGAAAGAGGATACCTCGTGGATGAGGGACTGGGATGTATCTCCACAGTGTGGGGACTGGCAGCCCAAGCGTGAGTTGGTACATTAGTGAATTATTACAAGTCAATAAATGAGAGGATAAAATCAACAAACCAGCTTGGGGACCACCCAGAACAACAATCATGACAATTGTAGTGCTATTTAGTCTATCTGTCCATCCACCCATCCATCCAATCACCCACACAAACATGTATCTATCCATCCATCCACCCACTCATTCATCTACCCATCCATCCATCCATCCATCCAAAATGTGTTTACTCAAAACCTCTGTGTCAGCGTGCTGAGTTGATCCCTTCAATGTCCCCTACCCCTACTACAGCCTGATGGGGGAAGAAGACTGAGGTGTGAGGGCTGGTTATTAATTATATTCATCTTATTTTTATGTATTTATTTACATAAGATACAATGTAGTCTTTGCCAGTTTCCATGTGTGAATACAGCCATGATGGCTTCTATTTAGCTACCAGTGTGATGTTACTAATGAGGAGTTGAGAAGACATGCAGTTTAGCACATCATTATATAATGTTTCCACCATAAATGTCAATAACCTTAAGAATGGAGATAATATTAAAATGCAGGAAAATAGGAGCAGAGGAATTTGAGTATTTACTATTGTTTTTTTTTTTTTTTTTAGAAAAAATTATTCTCTTGCAGCATAGTTGATATATAATGTTGTGTTTATCTTTACTGTACATCAAAGTGATTCAGTGCTACTGTTGTTCTTAACATAATTTAAGGTTTTATGATTTAATATTAAAATAATGGCTGTGCTTAGCAATAATCTCACAGAATTCTTGAACATAAAATAACTGCTTCTATCAAGGGTAAGAGCTTTGATCTTTGGTGGGGAAATACGATCTGGGTGGCTCCTTACTGAACCTCAGCCCTGGGGGAAGTTGTGTGCAAGACGAGGGCATGTGAGGGTCTCATGTTCACCGTGAGTCCTTACTTATTTAAACTTGAATGAAAGGAGCCTCTTGTGTGTGTAGCAGGGTCTCCAATACCATCTGTTGATTAGAAAATTGCCATGCACTTTGCCATTGCAAGGAGTTTAACCATGAACCTCCACCCACCATGTGAGGAGATGAGTCATTTTGGACAGGGCCATCCAGAAGGACAGATGGTACCCTGACCCTGTATGACCTGGGCTGGGTGTTTGATGAGGCCAGAGCATAGGGTCTGGCCAGTCAGTGCTATCAGCTGCTGCCTAGCTTTTTACTTTAGAAGTACCAACTTACATCCCCTTCCCTGCCCACTCCCTAACCCCAGAAAAGCAAGAGGGGCTGGCTAACTAAAGCCACCTAGAGGTTCCCTGGGGTCATACGGCCTTGCCTGGGAAGACAACCCTGAGGACTCACTGATGTGAAACATTTGTATTTTTTTCTAAGGAAACAGCATGCCCTAAACCCTCCACTGTCAGCTGCTCAGTGGCTTTGAAAGCAAGCATTTTTCTGCTTAGTTGCTTTGAGTTTATTTAGAGCTGAAAAACAAGTGTTGCCGAGGTATTTGCATGAAATAGTAGGGAGAGGACAGGTGCCCAGGAGCTGCAGGGCTGGTTTCTCTTCCACTGTTGTGACCAGGCATGTATTGCTGGGCTTGTGACTTAACCCCTCAAGCCGGCTTCTTTTAGGTTAAATGCCTCACAGGATCACTGTGTGGTCAACTCAGATAATACCTGTGATCTGTAGCCTGCTAGGTTCCTCGGCCCCTGGAATTCTCCAGGCAAGAATACTGGAATGGGCGGCCATTTCTTTCTCCAGGAGATCTTCCCCACCCAGGGATGGAACACAAGTCTCCTGCATTGCAGGCAGATTCTTTACCATTTGAGCCACCGGGGAAGCCCAATACTTGTGCAAACACATAGCAAATAGCAAAGAGGACAGTGAACAGGACTTGCACTGGAATCTTGCTGGAAACACCAGGTGCTAAGTAACTCATATTCTCTAAAGAGAGTCAGCAATTAAGATCAGATTTTCCCTAACTCTGGGGCTCCCAAGAAGTGGCCCAGTTATCATTATTGCCTTCCCATGGCTCCATGGGTGATAGGTGGGAGAAGGGAGGTAGGAGTTTGTTGGAGGATAATTTAAGATCAAATTGGGGGCATCTATCAAAATCATGTATGGAGGTGACAGGGTGCATGGCTTTTAGGAGGCAGCAGTAGTCACACTGCTCAGGCCAGATGCTTGGTGGGGTGTTGAGACCCTTGGCCCCATTGGTGGTGGACATACAGTGGTGGAGAGAGTTTTGGGGTCTCTGTGGGAACACAGAGATCATGCCTGCTTCAGCTATCTGAAGACAGGCAGTTCAGCCAAGGGAGAGAAGCAGCTGGAACATGGTGTCTGAAACGGATCCTCAGCTTGGTTCCCTTCGGCCCTCAGAGGGTAAGTAAGAAGATGCTGGTAGTTTCTGAGGCTCTGTATGTGAGGATAGAGTGGCAGGGGCTTGGACCACTGGAGAAGCCAAAGGGGGCCATAGCTGTCCTTCTTGGTGACAGACCAGCTGGGCTCACACTGCCAGGACCCTCAGAGCCACGCACAGATCCTCAAAGCCAAGGCCACCAATGGCAGATGGGCCCAGACTGGACCTGAGTGAGGCCAGACAGCCAATGAGCACTTAGAATCTCTGTGTCCCCCACTGGTACCTCATTAAGCTTCCCCAGAGAGGGTAGGCCCCGCAAAGGGAAGGGGGAGCGACTTCAGCACCAGTCCTGCTCCACCACCCCACCCCATGTTGCCCCAGCGAGAAAAGGATAGAAAGAATACAACTATCCTCTCCCCACTGCAAATCGCACTTCCTTGCTGAATCTAGCTCCTAAGGAAAAAAGGAAGAATGTAAAAAAATCAGATGATGAGATTGAGGCTTTAGAATAAAGTGAGACAAAAACAAAACAAAACAAAACAAAAACTTAATGACCAAATGTTAGGAAATCTCAAGATGCTATTAAAGGATGAAAAAGTATGACTTTACATGGTCAAAGGCATGGATGGGAGCAATATAAAACCATTTCACATTTGTATTCCTCTAAATTCCACAATAAACTGTGGAAAATTCTGAAAGAGATAGGAATACCAGACCACCTGACCTGCCTCTTGAGAAACCTATATGCAGATCAGGAAGCAACAGTTAGAACTGGACATGGAACAACAGACTGGTTCCAAATAGGAAAAGGAGTACGTCAAGGCTGTATATTGTCACCCTGCTTATTTAACTTCTATGCAGAGTACATCATGAGAAACACTGGGCTGGAGGAAGCACAAGCTGGAATCAAGATTGCCGGGAGAAATATCAATAACCTCAGATATGCTGATGACACCACCTTTATGGCAGAAAGTGAAGAGGAGCTAAAAAGCCTCTTGATGAAAGTGAAAGTGGAGAGCGAAAAAGTTGACTTAATGCTCAACATTCAGAAAATGAAGATCATGACATCTGGTCCCATCACTTCATAGGAAATAGATGGGGAAACAGTGGAAACAGTGTCAGACTTTATTTTGGGGGGCTCCAAGATCACTGCACATGTTGATTGCAGCCATGAAATTAAAAGACGCTTACTCTTTGGAAGAAAAGTTATGACCAACCTAGATAGCATACTCAAAAGCAGAGACATTATTTTTGTTGCTGCTGCTGCTAAGTCACTTCAGTCGTGTCTGACTCTGTGTGACCGAGGAGTTCAAAATGGCGGTGGCTACAAGACAAGGAAGGGAAAAGCCCGCGAAAATGAAACAAAAGAAGGTCTGAGGACCAGAGAAGACTTCAGGTAGAACAAACAACACTCCTGGCTAAGCCCAATTTGCATAGGGCAGGCCCAGGTGGAGGAAAAAAACATACAAAAGGAGGAGCCAAAGCGCGCTCTCTCTGCCTTTCTCTCCTGTGCACCTGTGCTCTCTCTCTCTCTCTCTCTCTCTCCCTCTCCCTCCCTCCCTCCCTCCTCCCCCACATGCTCCTCCACTTTCTTCTCTTCAAGTCTTGGGGTTAGCTTGCCCTCACACTTTGAGGATGGATTCTCCTGCTATCTTCTAAATAAAATAGAGCTGTAACACTGATTTGCCTAAGAGCTATAACACGGTTTGTCCAAGACCCAAGAGCTGTGATGTGCTGAGGGCTTTAATGCTGTCTCTTATACACATCTAGATGTGTATAAGAGACAGGTAGGAGGGGTTAGGGAAGCCTGGCATGCTGCAGTCCATGGGGTCACAAAGAGTCAGACATGACTGAGCAACTGAACTGAACTGAAGGATCCAACCACCAACTACCCTGTATCCTGGGTCAATGTTAAAGTCAGATACCATTCATTAAACATTTATTGTGTGCCAGGCACTTTTTGAACAGATTTAGGTAAATTAGCTTCTTTAATACTCTTGACATATGTATGAGATGGATGCTATCTTGATACTCATTTTCCAGATGAGGAAACTGAAATACAGACAGGTGAGTAAGCATGTAAAATCTAGAACTGAAGCTAGCCAGTCTGACTTGAGGGTTTGTGGTTTTAACCTCGGTAACACTGACTCTTGCTTGAATTTTAATCCAAAAAGAGTGGTAATCTTGTGAAGGTTTTAACCAATGCAGGTTTGGAAACAACTTGAGACATATTTGGTTTTTATAAGAATCATTCAGATGATAAGATAGAAAAATAGTTCATGACACAAAGTTTAGCTTGGTATTGCTAGTAAAGAATAAACTTTACTGTGCAAAAAAAAAAAAAAAAAAAAAAAGGAAATAGATGTGGCTCAAAATAACCCAGATGAATATATAACAGACCTGAAATCATCTGATGATTTTAGAGTTTAGACCAAGGTCAACCTACATGCTGATTTTTCAAAAAGTCTAGTTCTCTCTCTTTTTTCTCTTGTGAGGCAAAATCTAGTTTAATGGCAGGGCTAAGAACTTTTGAGTTACAGATGGCATGCCAAGCCTTGGGATAAAACAGCTTCAGATGCATGAAGAGATCATTCAGGTATCCAGCATTTCCAGGATCAGATTGCAAGGGAGCGCTAGCAGGAAACCTCAGGACTGATTTAAATATCTCCAAACCACAGGCGTGTAAAGGAAATATCCACATGCTGCAAATTCTACACCCGAACAATTGTAACTGGAGGAATGCCTTATTGACTCAAAATGTTTCATCTTCCTCTTGGGCACAGCCCCAGTATCCATTTGTAAGTTGATGATAAAAACTTCAAATTTCTCTTGGCAATTGGCCTTTACTTCTCAATTTCTCTTCTCTCTCTCTGTCACACACACGTGTGCACCCCTACATATACATTAATGTATGTTTACATTGTTGTTTAGTTGCTAAGTCATGTCCAACTCTTTGCAACTCCACGGACTGTAGCCCACCTGGCTCCTCTGTCCATGGGATTTCCCAGGCAAGAATACTGGAGTGGGCTGCCATTTNCTCTGTCACACACACGTGTGCACCCCTACATATACATTAATGTATGTTTACATTGTTGTTTAGTTGCTAAGTCATGTCCAACTCTTTGCAACTCCACGGACTGTAGCCCACCTGGCTCCTCTGTCCATGGGATTTCCCAGGCAAGAATACTGGAGTGGGCTGCCATTTCCTTCTCCAGGGGATCTTCCTGACCTGGGGATTGGATTTGCAGTTCCTGCATTGGCAGGTGGAGTCTTTACATGTACACATGTATATATATCTAAATACACATACATGCATAGGTTAGTGATTAATTTTCCTTTGATACCCCACATAAGTCTGCTTAGAATCTACCTCAATAAATGTTAGATTCAGAACAACAAGAAATCATACCCTTTTTGTTTCTAATAACCCAGGTATGTTTCATAATATTTAGGCTGCTTTTATAGGACATGAAGGTATTGTTGTTCTGGTCACAAGAAAAAGAAGTCCATCTTCTCCCTTCTTGGCAACAAGCCTATATTTTAGAGGGGGCTGTGATCAGATCACTTCCCCTGACTACTTCCAGATGTTATTATGTAGAATATTAACATAATCTCTAGGTGTCCTCCAAATATATCCCAAACCGTCACACTTCAGAATGTCTGTGTAGTTATCAGAGCTCAACATGAGCTTACATGGCAATTACTCCCCACACAGTCACTACCAAGACCCAGAAATAAAGCATGATTAAGGCACTTTAGTGAGGCAAGGTGGAAAGGTTTATTAGCTATGACAAAAGAAATATGGAGATACTAGTGTATTTGCTCTTGTTAGATTTTTAGTTATGTTTAGAATAAGTCATCCCAGAGTATCTTTGATTATCATAAAGACCCTGCCTGTAGAAGGTCTTCTTCTTTGCTCTTATTTACTGATGTCCAGCGAGGAGCTCAGCTGGTAAAGAATCCACCTGCAATTCAGGGGACCCCAGTTAGATTTCTGGGTCAGGAAGATCCCCTGGAGAAGGGATAGGTTACCCACTCCAGTATTTTTTGGCTGCCCTGGTGAGTTGACTGGTAAAGAATCCGCCTGCAATGCGGGAGACCTGGGTCCAATGCCTGGGTAGGGAAGATTCCCCTGGAGAAGGGAAAGGCTACTCACTCCAGTATTCTGCCCTGGAGAATGCCATGGACTATATATATAGTCCATGGGGTCACAAAGAGTTGGACACGACTGAGTGACTTTCACTTTCAGCAAAACAAAAGCATTCTGTTTTCCCTTCATATTCAAGGACATGATATAACATCGTGACTTTTTAGAGTTTATTTCACTTTTTTTCTCTCCAAAACCATATTTGGATTTAAGCACAGATGAACTTAAACAATAATTTGAAGATTTATAATTAGCAGGTAGGACTATTCATATTATAAAACTAGCAAATATTCTTTGAACATCAATTTTGCACCAACAATTGTGTTAAATATAGAAAATGTATCATCTGAGTCCGACGTTTTCTTAGAATGTGGAAGGTTGGGGAGAATATGTGTGAAGCAAGGTGGAGAGGTTTATTACCCACAACAAAGGAACTTGTGAGCTCTCTGTAAATCCATGAGAGAAACAGCAGGGGTGTGAGGGGGTGGATACGGAGATCTTTGTGCCACAGCATTTAAAGATTAATCAAAATTCCATGTACTTCCTTCCTTAAAACAAAACAAAACGATTTTGACTGCACTGTATGTTCATTGAGGTGCCCAGGCTCCCTGATGCAGTGCATGGGCTTAGTTGCCAAAATTTAGACCATGTTTCGACTCCCTTTGGGCTCCCCTGATGACTCAGTGGTAAAGAATCCATCTGCCCAAGCAGGAGACATGGGTTTGATCCCTGGGTTTGGAAGTTCCCCTGGAGAAGGAAGTGGCAACACACTGTGGTATTCCTGCCTGGGAAATCCCCTGGACAGAGGAGCTTGGCCAACGACAGTCCCTGATGTCGCAAAGAATTGGACACTACTCAGCAACTAACGAACAATAACAACCCCTAGGGAAAATGGAGTTGACATGAAAATCAAGGAATACTACCCCCAAACTACTCCTCCCCCAGTGAATATTCCGCCCTTTCATTTCTGTGCCCCTCATAAGTGCTTGCCAAAGCAGTCTAGGGCGGTAGATGATCACCTGTCTCCCTGCGCGCGCTCTCTAAGAGCATTATCCTTGTTTAAATAAATTTTCACTTTACTTTCTTAACCTTTCTGCTTCTCTGCAAATTCTTTCACAACGAAGAAAGAACCTTAAATTTACTGGCAACAGCTAGATGATATCATCATGTTTCATTGAAATTTATATTAATTTCAATGGACTGTTTTTATTGGACTGTTGCTTCCTTTTATTCCACCAACCCACCTCAGAGGCCCTTGACTATTGGACAAGCACTGGTTTATAAGGCTGCCCTTTTGACGCCTCCCTCATCAACTCCTGCTCTTCCTTCTTTAAAAAAAAAGGACATAGGGTGATAGGAAACAATATGCACAAGATTGAAATAACACAGAGTTTAAATTATCTGATTAATTGAAAGACAGTGAATTAAAGCTATTGGATTTTGAAATAGAAGAGACAGGCTATGTTCCTGTCTCATCACAAAGACCCCATTTGGAGGTCCCAAAGAATACCAGACCATCTAACCTGCCTCTTGAGAAATCTGTATGCAGGTCAGGAAGCAACAGTTAGAACTGCACATGGAACAACAGACTGGTTCCAGATAAGAAAAGGAGTACGTCAAGGCTGTATATTGTCTCCCTGCTTATTTAACTTATATGCAGAGTACATCATGAGAAACGCTGGACTGGAAGAAGCACAAGCTGGAATCAAGATTGCCGAGAGAAATATCAATAACCTCAGATATGCTGATGACACCACCCTTATGGCAGAAAGTGAGGAGGAGCTAAAAAGCCTCTTGATGAAAGTGAAGGAGGAGAGTGAAAAAGTTGGCTTAAAGCTCAACATTCAGAAAACGAAGATCATGGCATCCGGTCCCATCACTTCATGGGAAATAGATGGGGAAACAGTGGAA